>CM028378.1:2309637-2461143 GCA_013146195.2 Codonopsis lanceolata
GCAATTCATCAACTTTAGTGTATTAATTTTTGCATCGATGTAGTTTAATTGTCTAGTCTAATTACGCAGCACGTAATGTTTGAACGCGATTCATCAATTTATTAGATATTTTTGTCTTAGCGATTCAAAATCGTAATGAACAGTTATGTCCTTAGTCTTCTTCCTTCCTCCTCGAATCATAAGCCTTTTTATTCTCTTTCTCCTTCGCCGTCCTTCTTGTGAAAACCTCAACCCAACACATTTTAATTAAAGTTCATGCTTAATGAATCAGAAAAACTTATTTACCTTCAGGCGTTGCCCCAACCCTCAAAAGTGCCTAGAGTTAAGAGTCAATCCCGTTTTGTTGCCCAACAATAGTGATTTTCGATCAAATGTGTTTTCCAAAGTAGTTGAAAGAAACGATGACATTTCGAAACAATAATTCAAAAATAGCCTTTGCGGTTGAAAAAAAAGATGAACAGTTAGAAACTTTAAAGGGACCAACCATAATTTCAACCTAAAATTTAGAAGAAAAACTCAATTCTCGAATGGAGGCTGTCTCTTGTGGGCAAGTGGCAATGGGCGAAAATCTTTCTTGAATAGTTGGGCTGAAATGTCATCACATCGGACTACATTTGCTCCAAAATGTATAGTCAAAACCCAACCTACGACATGTTATGGTTGGTCAAAATATTATTAAGTGGTAGAACCCACAATTAAAAACATACCAAGTTTGTTTGAGTGAACATAATAACATTACTCGAGAAAAAGATAAAAATTTAGGAAAGATACTTTTACGCGTATTTTTGTAAAAGCAATCTCCACGAACCGACTCTCCGTATATTGGTGGGTAAAGATGTAAGATAGTGAGGTTCGTCTAACGAATTAATTAATGCGTAAGACGGTCACATAGGAGACCTACTCCCAAAAAGAAATATCGATAGATTTTTTCAACATTACCAACGAAACTCACCGATGGGACACGTTCCGTAATTATTGTTTTGATGCAAATTAAAGAAAAACTTTACTCCCTTTGTTCCTTAAAAAATGTGTTGTTTTCATTTTGGGAGTCTATTTTCACTACATTAATTATTTATCCACTACATTATTATAAAGTTTAGGTTTGTTGAATAATGCATGATTTACTTAAACTCATTTAGGATTATTCGTATAAACTATTTTTGATATAAGTATATTAGCTTGGACATAGAACTTGAAACATCTTTACCGGCTATAATCTATAGTCTTACAATTGATGAAGTGTCATCTTGTTTCTTTTGATTTCCAAGACATATCTCCTCTGACATTTTCCTTGTTTGTGCTTTGTTAGATACCACATTAATTATCTCTCACAAGGCGTATCTCTCACAAGACGTATCTCCAAGATATCTTGTAAGAGTTTCTAACCGATGAAACTCAAGGAATCTATTTAAGGGCACAAGAGCAAGTTGAATTGAAGCATTCAATACAATGAAGTTTTTACTCATTCACTTGAATTGCCTCGGCCTTAGCATTTACTAGATATGCTTTTGTGGAGACTCGAACCCTTACATGCTTGACATCATCATTCTCTTGACATGAAATCAAACTTGCTTGACATCTGTACTTGCTTGATATGCTATCTAGATATGTTTATCATGCTAGATAGTGCATTACATGTTCAACACACCAAAATCATGCTTGCCTTGTTCACTTTGCTTAATTGAGATCATAGTTGTCTTGTAAGTCTTCTATGTTTCATGATCTTGTCTTGGTTGCCTCAAGTATCACCTTAGCTTCTAAACACTTAACCAAGTCTTAATGGGTCTTAGTATCATTGATTCATGGTTCTTGGTCATTACATTGATTATTGGGTGCTTAACTTTACGTTTGAAGCCCTTCTTGCTTGCATTTGATCATTGGAAACTTAGGATGCATCAATGCCCTTTGCCTTCGAGACTTGTCTTGATTACTTGATAATCCTTGAGTTAGAGTTCTAGACCAAGTGTACTAGTGTTTAACATGCTTGCACAATCATTGTTCATAGGCTTGTTGCATTTGGAAATAAGATGACCAACTTATTACTTAGCAGATTCAGTCATGTTTTTGGACAAACTTGGGAAAATTCTGGTACCAATATACTAAAGTGATTGAGATTCCCTTTGGGTGTATTTTACATACATATGTTAGGATCCTCCTGTAAAATTTGGTAATTTTCCAAGGTGTCTAAGTACCTCAATTAGGTCTTGACTTACGACTGTGCCAGAATTCTGTTTTCAGGAAATCAGCTTTTGTACTTGATTTTGTAGTAACCTTATTTTGATGAATATAAATCCAAATCGAGTAATTTAAAAGTCTAAAATATATTTTAAATAGTCTAGTTTCATAAAAATAAATAATCACCTCATTTGGAGGTGTGAGCTATTTATGGTCGATTTTACAAGATTGACTGTCCAAGTAACTTCGTAAATGAAAACTCTATTTTCAGATTTCGGATTTTGAGTGAATTTGGTTGTTGTCCCCTTTGCCCTTGACACTTGGCCGACCTTTTTGGGTTCGCACACCCTTGTTGACCCAAGTCTTAGCCTTGTTAGACCTTGGATGAGTTATTAATCAAAGGCTTTCAAGCCTTGACCAATTAAAAGCCATATAACCACCCTTCACAAGGATTATGGTTTTGTTCACCCATTTAAAGCCCTTGACAGCCCCATTGTCTTAAACCTCTCAAAATTACTGAACCTTGAAGAAATTATTGAGCTAGAGAAACTTCCATGCTTGTGCGACCATTTGTCGGAGTTTCGGAAACCCGATTGGCGAACTGAGATCGCCTAATCGAAGCCCTTGCCCTCCTCTTCTACAATCCTTGGTTTATTTGTGCTTTCCTCCATTAATCATAGGCTTAAGGTAAGCTCTCAATTCCCAGATTTGTATGTTCAATAAAATAACATACTTCATTCATTACAGCTTGTTCTAAACATGCTTAGGAAGACTTCTAGTGAAGTAGAATTCACCAACTCATCATGTTACAATTATGTAAATTCTTGGGGTTTCAATGTAAAGTTATGAATTAGACTTTGTGTAAATCATGAATGATGTTCTAAATGTTCTTAGGAACAACTCTTGTGAAAGAATAAACTTAAATTATATGTTTAACAAAATTGACTATTCTAGGGTTTCAAACCCAGAATTGGATTATGGCTAGTCTAAGGTCATGAATGGCTTGGTTATTGTATTCTAAATGAGCAGAGAACATAGAAAAGAATATGTGATGCATATAGTATCCATTTTCTATTTGGTTGCACTTTTAGCAATGACTCATCGGAGTTGAGATTAAGGAGTTATTGAACAATGCCGACTCCACATTCAATCACTACAACGTTTGCAGTTTGTTAAACTAATGTATTAGCTTCCGAGACTTTGGGATGATTTGAAGTGCATGCTTTGATGTATGTGTGATTATGAGACTCAATCGAGTTCTTATGCGATTTATATGATTGTATTAAAGAAATGCATAATCGAGAGCATGTTGTAGAATGATATATCTATTTGACATGTTGAATTCGCTCTTGTCAAATTCCTATTTGATTCCATAATAAGTAAACACCTACTTATTGAATGAGTTCGCTCTTATCGAACTTGTTCCTTATTTGGTTTATATGACGAGTAAACATCTACTTGGCATTGCATCATCCGCCTAGCATATTTGGTTGAGTCGATGGTGTGACAATGCATCGTTGTCACGAGTTATGGGATTCGTGATAGTGATAGGTTGTTATACCGGGTTTTATCACACACCCCTCCACCGTTGGCCACGGTGGAGAAGTAGCCTTTAGCTGTAACCAACGAGCACATTGGCAAGTCTAATTACCAAGTAGAGAGCTTGGTACCCGAGTAGAGAGTTTGGTACTTTGATACATCCATCACGGGTATCTCTGGCACGATAAAGTTAACGCTGTGTAGGACGTTTCAAACATTATCCATTTTCTTTTTTAAAACATTCTTTCGTATCAAATATCAATTTTTTTATTTGTATTTGATTGAAAAAATGATAGACATTATTGATTTGACACCACTAATGATAAATTAAGGGTTACTAAAAGAAAATTACTTAAAGTTCAACACTATCTTATATACAACATGTGCATTAATATTAAAATATAGGGTTAAGTATATCATTAGTCCACTGAACTTTCGTCAAACTCATCATCGTCCCCAACCTCAAAAAGTTTCACCATTGACCAAAGTAGACCTTTTTTGCTCATTGAGTGTCCCTAGACCTAACGTCGTTTGTGTATTTCCGTTAAGTGAGCATGTGCCACTCACATGCACAAAATAAGGGAGGCATGTATAACATTATCAAAATAAGGGGAAAATGTGAAATTTTTAATACTATCTCTCTTTCCTAAGCCATTCTTCCCCGATTTTTTTAACCCACCGATTTTACTACGATATTGAAGTTGCTTCCATGAAAATATTTCAACTTGAGCAAAGGTTGGCCCCCGCCCGCCTCGATAAGTCCAACTCCGAGGAATCCTTGCGCAAATCAACCAACGAAGTCGCGGAATGCTCGCCTCCAACCTTTCGACGGCAAGTCTACAACTCCACGCGTTCTCCCCCGTGGCCACTCCACTTGTGAAACCTTCCTCACACACAGCTCCCCAAACCCTTTCCCAACGTCGTTCACTTGCCCCTTGTACCCGGTTCGTCAAATACCTTCACCCGCAAGGCCCATCCACTCTTCCCAAAAACATTAACCTCTTTCGCCTCTCCTCTCTTCTTACAACCACCAATTCCAATAATTCCCCCAAACCCACAAAATCCATCACCCAACTCGCCCAAGATTTCATACCCAATTTGTGGTCTCATGAGTTTTATTATAAATGGAAAGCCTTGATTGTTCCAAGAGACGCCGTTTTTATTGAATTAGGTGCTATTGATGATGGGTTTCGGTTGTATGGAAGGATTGGGAGTTTGGGGATGGGTTGCTTGGGATGCCTATGAGGTGTTTGTTGAAAGAGAAACAAAAGGTGAGTCTTTTAAAAGTTGGTTTATTTTCGTGTGGTGATGATTTTGGGTTTAGTTACAGACTTACGGTTATGTTGCTAAAATTATGTGGGTTTTGTTTGGAATGATAGATGGTCAAAGAGATGAATTGGGTTTGATTCTAAGGGGTATTTTGAGGGAGGGTCGAATTTGTCCCGCCGATGGGTTTTAATATAACAAGGTTGATAGGAGTAACCAATTGATACTGGTAGTGGAATGACAATGGTGGAGGTCGGTGACATCGATTTGGATTTGAAGATTGTGAATTGGATGAGGGACATTACGATCTAATGAAACTTTGTGGAGGTCGGCAGACTGGCTAAACTATGTGGCTCCGGCGTGGTTGATGGTCGGGTTCGGCTTGGAAGGTTTAGTGCTTGGGTTGTTGTGGTGGCCGGTGATGGTGGAGGAATGGAGAACAGACGTGAAGCATGGTGGAATGGCAATTTTGGGAAGATGTCGTGGCGTGGTGATGGCGGCAAGGTCGGAGAGAGAAGACGAACGGAGGCAAGGGGTGAACAGCAAGGGCATGTGATGATGGTATTAAAATTTTCACTTTGGGGATGATGGTATTAAAATTTTCACTTTTCCCCTTTATTTTGATGATGTTATACATGACCCCCTTATTTTGTGCATGTGAGTGGCACATGCTCACTTAACGGATTTACACAAACGACGTTAGGGTTAGGGACCTCCGATGACCAAAAAAAGCTTACTTTGGTCAGTGGTGAAACTTTTTAAAATGGGGGACTGATGATGGGTTTGACGAAAGTTCAGGGACTAATGGTATACTTAACCCTAAAATATACTTTTTGTATTTATTTAGTGTTTTTCGTAACATTTTTCATGCGTTTACAAAACACCTAAAAATGTTTTCTTACATATTTTCAAAAGATTTACACCTGAAAATGAAATCTTTTAATTTTCCATAAATCATTTTCTGGAAAAGATTTTTCGAAAATCATTTTCGCGAAACAAACGGAGTCGTAGAGTGAGTATATATAGGTTGATAAATGAAGGAAAAAGAAAAAAAATGCTTTTTTAAAATCTTTTTTACCATAAAACGTACACTTTGTTACACTTCTTATGTGAAGCAGCCATTGTTGGATCTCCCTCATCAACCACCTAGATCGTTTGTCAAGTTTCTTTTTTAATTTTATCCATTTGAAATAATGATTTACGGTTTCACACTTACTTATCAAAAAAATTTTGACTTACGGTTTACAGATATGATTCACGATTTGACAGTTAAGAACTACCCGTCACCAATTCCAACTTTTTTGAACATGAACGGAACCGAGAAACCGCGTTCATGACCGGTTTAGGTTTTGCGGTTTGTGTTTTCTAGTGCAACGGTTTGAACGGTGAACCAGGCTAGTATGTGCATGTCTAAGAGCATTTCCATCAGCTCTTCCAATCACTTATTTAAGAAAAGAAAGAAGAACCAATGGAGGAAATCTTCTTATCATGCCACGAAGGAGAGATAGTGGGAAGCTTTCTTATTTAAGAAGAAAGAAAAGGAAAAAGAAGAAAAGGGCAGAAGGCTGCGTTTGTGGTGTACGGCTCGCCCAAAGCAAGCTCATGCACCACTCGCGTTGGTTTGGGGCATGAGAATGGCTAATGAATGGGTCTCATGTCCAATTTCACTGGTTTTTAATTTTTATTTGTTATTTTGAAAATGTTGTGTTTTTAAAACGCTGCACCAAACGAGACCTTAATCGTTTATACTCAGACAAAAATAAAAATGTAAAAAAAGATATGACATTGTCTACAAGATCCGAATGATACATTTTCCAAGCATGAAATTATACTCCTAAAACAAAATCTAAGATTGATATGAAAATATCATAATATATTCATTAATTTGTGTATTCATAGGAAAAAAATTATATGTTAGCATTGTATTCATGACATTTATTGAATAAAAGGTACGTTTGTCCATACAAACTGAAATAAACGTAGTGGATAAGTAATTTAATAATGAAAATAGTCTCTCCCTTTCATTTTTAATGATAAGTTTCTAAATTATTTGTTGGGAAAAATACTTGAAATAATTATGGGTCGGTCCATTTTTTTAAACTTTTAATCACTAAAGTATACTGTTTTTATTTTCAACCGGAAAAAGTCACTTTTAGTGGCAAAATGATTACGATACCCTTAATGAACTTTAGGCGCGCTACGGAGGTCATTATTTTTGCACCGTGATTCATCAATTTTATCGCATTATATTTTACACTGCGGTTCAATAGTGTAACATCTAGTCTATTTTTGTACTGCGATTCATCAATTTTAATGCATTAATTTTTGCACTATGGTTCAATAGTATAATTGTTAGTCTATTTTTGAACCGCGATTCATCAATTTTAGAGCATTAATTTTTGCACCACGATTCATCAATTTTAGTGCATTAATTTTTGAACCGCAATACAAAATCATATAAGTATTTTGCAAAACCGAACTTATATATCATGTTAGCTATATATCAAATCAAATATGACAATTATTTTGCAACAAATCATTAAGTATTTTTAATGATAATTTTTTTCCGTTGACTTAACCATCTATTAATTATTTCAGTATAATAATTATCTCAAATCTTTTATTTTCCAACGGTTAATAATTATTTCAAATCTTTTATCTTCTAACGGTTAGTACTAATCTTTTCCGCCAAGAAACTAACGGTTAATTACTAATCCTTTTCCTATTTGTATTCGGTAAAGTGTAAACCAAATTTAACGACTGTATATATAAACATACCCTCTCTTCAGTTCTCCATAACCATAATCGAATTCCTTTCCCTCTCTTCAGTTCTCCATAATCATCTTCTTCAATTCATCGCCTCTCTGTCTGTGCTGATTTTCAAATTCAAAATACATCATGGACCCAACCAATGATTCTCAGTTGCCAAGAATAAGATGGAGTGACGAGTTAAGTCATGCTCTCATCAATCGTACCCTTGCCAGTATCGATCGCTCTTCCATGTCTCGTGAAGCTTATTTGGAATTAGTCGACTACATCAACTACGATTCACATCTTTCTCCCTGCAACATTCATCGATATCTAGCTACTCAGCCGCCGGTGCAAGTGCAACCGCCTTCTTACATGCCCTATTACCCTCAACTGCCCCAACAATCATACGCTACTCCTATCTCCTATCCGATCCACCAATACAACGTTGGTCCCCCTCCAGTGTACCCTCAAGTCGCCCAACAATCACACGCTTACAGTCCAATATACTATCCGATGCAGCCATACAACCTTGTTCATCCCCTCTAAGGCCGGCATATGATGATCAGGTTAGATTGGTTGATGGAGTGGCCATAATCTTCGAGGCTGTTGAAAGCACCGATGACTACGAAGATTTGCTTTACCTACAAGAACGAATGGGCCGAGTTAATGTGGGTTTATCGAAGGAAACGATCTTCAAGAACTTGAAAACGAGCCGGGTCGTCGATGTTGCTAGTAAGGATAAAGAAGAAGGTGGTGAAATATGTGCTGTATGCCAAGATGAGTACAAGGTTAAAGAGACAATTGGGACTCTTCAGTGTGGACATCGTTATCATGCAAATTGCATAAAAGAGTGGCTGCTTCGGAAGAATGAATGTCCAATCTGCAAAGCCAAGGCTTTGATCACATAGATTTAGTTTAGTCTTTTGTTTGTAATGTTGTTTTTATACATAATTTGTATTCCAGAATTTGAAATTTTGGGTTCGGTTTTGCATTGTTAAAGAATGATTTGGTTAATGTGATGTTTCTGTTTCTTTGTTTTAAAATTTTTGAGTTCCAGGTTAAATTTTCTTTGTTTTATTATTTTTGAGTTCCAGGTTAAATTTTCTTTGTTGAACTTCTGATAGGTTTCTAATAACTACTTTGTTTGTAACTTTTGAGAAAAAGAAACTGAATTATACGAACAATGACGACCAATACCAGCTCAAGAAGTTGTCAGACCGTGAGCTTGGGAAAGTTGTCAGATCTGCGAGCTTGAGATGTTTTTAGCCATATATGCTGGATCATATGAGAGTCATGAGAAATTTTTAATAAGAGAAATGTAAAGGAACAAGTAAGAACTCGGGCCAATTTATTTTGCAAGTCGAAATTTTGAATATATAGATTGAGTGCACCTTAATCACACAATTTCATCGTTATAGCAATTATGGGAACAATCAAACAACGAACAATCACAAAGAAAATAGTTTGCTCTTCAAACGGAGAAAATAAAAGAAGAAAATCAACAAAAGGACACATCTATGGTTTAAATCTTGTTTGGAAGAGTCTGCAGATCATCTATCTCTTCTTCAAGATCCTTCATTTTCTTCATTCTCAGGCTCAGCTCTTTCTTTAACCCTCATCTTTCCTTGGGGCAAACTCATGTTTCAACAGTTGAGGAGGGACTTGGGTAAACATTTTTCTGACTTTTTATGGATCTGCATACATCTGGAACAGTTTCTGATTCAGCTCAAATCCCATGTCTTTGATGATCTTGAAATGTTCATTCGCACAGTCAACTAGTACACAGGCCATGTTCTGATGCTTCTGTTTAGAGACCTTGTTGAACTGATTCTTTTTCTTGGATCTGCAACAGTAGTAGGTTCATGAATTTTTCAATCTTTCAAGACAATTGAAACACGATTAAAACGATAGAAGATGGTACCCCAATAAAGACTTCCTAGCTAATGCATGAAACTAGGATAGATGTTTGTGAAGATGGGCTTGGAATTGGAAGCACAATGGGAGCCAAGCCGAAAATAGAATAGTGAACGCTTTGTAGCATTAAGGTTATTATATACATATTCTTTTCCATGGTGAACAGATCGATGTAACATGAAAGTTATATTGTAACTTGTACCCTAGAGACAATTTGAATTTGTACTCTAAAAATCAACCAAGAAGATCGATTTATGGTATAATAATCAAAATACTAAATGCAAAGAAAAGTTTCTTACACCCTCATCCTGAATAGTCCTACTTTCTACTCCCTCTATCCAAATCCACCTCAAGCCAAAATCAAAATCAATTCACTAAATGTGGAGCTACATCAATCAGACATTTGAAATCCCTTCTTGGGCAATCCCACTGCTCGGGCCAAGGAAGATGGAAGTCATACAAGTAGTTTTCCCCAAACGATGGGAACGTTAATGTTGGGCAGGCCCTTCCTAGATTAGTAAGGGTGATCCTTCAAAAAGCCACAAGCACCTTGCCCCCCAATAGAAACCAGTAATCTTACATAATACACGAAAGATTTTATTGCTGACAATTTCTTTGTGTCTTTTGAAAGATAGACCAAAGATGAGCAATCATCCTTGTACTACCAAAGCAACTTCTGTTCTTTTCCATAGTGAAATCCCAGATGAGATCCGAAATTCATTCAAAGTTGAAAATAAAAAAATTTAAAAATAGAGAAGATGAGAGTGTGATTTATGCCTGGACAAGACACAAATATCTGAACTCAATCTTTTAAATGGCCTCCTCCCTATTCACCAGTAAGCCATAATATGTGAAAAAGGAATTCCCAAACATTTCTCCTTAAACCACAAATTAAATGCTAGCTAAACCTGTAAAGGCGATGTACTCGGAGATATTTCTCCTCAACTTATCTCTTTAAATTTCTAAACAACCTATGAGCTGCTAAACCTGGTCCAAACCAACATCCTTATTCAAGGCCCTAAAGCGTTGACACTTCAGATGCATAATGTCTACGACCAGTAACCATACAAAATTCAATCACACTTTATAAGCATTCTGAAATGCGACCCCTGTGCTTATTCTTGGAATGATTAAACTTAAATTCCATGACACCATCAACAAGCTTATCTAAAGTACTTCAGCTACTGATACTGACGATAAAACTGAAATGCATCCAAATTGACAAAATTGAACTTTCCAAACCAATATGGGCAAGTAAGTCTCCTTACGAAAAGTTCTACCTCTTCCAACCAGCTAGTCTTCTTCCGGATCACTTATAATAGCAACAACCCCGACATAAAGAGAAGCGCAACTGCATGCAAGCCCAACAACATAGGATTGCAGCATCATACCAAGTGATCACCTTGCAACCACAAAGCAAACACTGCCTTAGCCTGCCTGTCAAATGCTAAACCTTTTTTCCCTTCATTACAAGATGAGTACAAAGGTTCCCGTTATAGTCCATACTTCTGAAACTGACACACTTATTTTATCCATCCCAATCCTATCCTTTTATTATAAACACTACATGTGTCACAATATGTTAAACAAATTACCATAGACCGGCCTTCCTATGGGCAGTTTTCATCAAATAAGTGTTAGTTGGAACGATTTATCACCAAGCACCCAACGGGCGAGTTTGAAACTGCTTAACTATACTCTGAACGTTGTCTCCAAGATGTAGATATATCTGCCGCCTTGACATGAAATTTCACGTGCATTCCATCGTGTGTACACCTACCTCAACAAAAAAGACAACTAGAATTATCAGCTGATAGCTGAAGTAGCGGATCAGTTTTGCTTTAAGTACTTACATATGCAAATTGGTCCCTCCTTTCAGTTGTAGATTTTATATTAACCATGGAATTTTGCATCTGTATAACAATCATGGACATATTCCTTTTTCTTTTCATTAGTTGTGGCAGCTTGCGGGTATATGGGTCAGCTACGTTTTAAAGTCAAAATTTTGAACATGCTTCAGCTTAATAAGCCGTAAGCACGAAGGCATTTCCCATTGAGTATTTGTAATTCAGCTACTCTGTACCTTCTCCTGCAGTCAAACAAACTCTTGATTACTCAATCTCATTATCAACTAAAATGAGAATATCTAAGAAGGTCAAGTATAAGACAGTGGACTCGAAAGGATAGATGGACTTGCTACTCATAATAGTATCAATTTCCTGCTCCTCGATGTTTGAGGTTGATCCTGTTAATTTCTATTTTCGTAATGGGCCGTCGAAGGAGAAACCGACCTTAGCTCAGTTGGTAGCGGAGGACTGTAGTAGACTTCTGGCCAGCAGCTAATCCTTAGGTCGCTGGTTCGAATCCGGCAGGTTGGATTTCTTTTTCAACCAGCAAGGTTCAAGTGCAACGTTAATGAATTTTTTTAAATTGATTTGCTAATTCTTTCATTTTTCGTTTACTTTTAATTATTGATTTTTTTTTTTGTATTTTAATCTTTACAGTTTATGGCAAATCCTACCACTGAGCAATGGAAGGCTGGTTTAAGACTTGTTAAATACCTCAAAGGAAGGTCAGGTCAAGGCATTTTCTACCCTGCTAATAACACTCTACACATTACTGCTTTCTGTGATTCACATTGGGCATCATGCCCTACCACTAGAAAATAAACTGTAAGAAGATCTTATACTCTTATATCATTGAAAATAAAAAAATAAAACACTGTAAGAAGATCTTCATCAGAAGCAGAATATAGGAGCATGGCTAATACCTACTGTGAATTAACTTGGCTCATGGCTGTTCTAAAAGACTTCCAGATTGATATTGATAAACCTATCCCCGTTCACTGTGACAACAAATCAGCCTTATTCATTGCAGCCAATCCGGTGTTCCATGAGAGAACTAAGCATATTGATATAGATTGTCACATTGTGAGAAATATGCTTCTGAAAAAAAAACCTTATCTCAACTAAGTATATTGCATCTCAGTTGCAACTGGCAGACCTGCTTACTAAAGCTCTCCCCAGCCATCAATTTTCTGATCTCCTTAGCAAGTTGCATGTCAAGAACCTATTCTTCCCTTCCAACTTGAGAGGGGATGTTAAAGTGAAGAAGAAAACTGACAACTAACTTCTTTAGGGATTAATGTGCCTGGATTCTGTAGTTACCTATTTCCAGGGTTGTCGAGTGTACTAATTCCTTTTTGTGTTAGTTTTGTTGGTTGTCATTAAGGGTAAGTTTGTATTTTCTCCATTATTTTCTGTTAGTTGGGCTGTTAGCCGTTGTAAGCATTAAGGATATAAATATCCTTACTGTGTATGTATTTTAACATCAAGAAACACAATCAATTCAAGAAAATCTCAATCCCTCTTCCATTCAGTTTTTATCACACTCTTTATATGGTTATTCTTTGATGCAATGTGAGCATCAAATCCAGTCTGACTTATAAAGAATCAGGCAAATAATATCACATTCCTTTGATGTATGAAATTTCAAGTGGGATGGATGCCTTGAATCCGAGACCTTGCATAACTATAACTCTGATACAACGTAAGGTATCCAACTTACCTAAAGGCTTACACTGTTAAAGAGAGGCCTAACAATCTATCAATCTTAACAAGCACCAGGAGCAGTTTTTTACCTTAACCAGAATCAGCTGCAAGAGAAGCTAAGCGACCACAAGCAGCAGCCCTTGCACCAGAATTTAATTTGTATGTCTGCATCAGCAAGCAGAATGTTGCCCTTGGTTATGTAACCACTTATTACATCAATTTGATGAAAGAATTAGGAATATAACTGCATGAAACACTGGGAAGAGCCAGGGAGTAAATGTAGCACCTGGCTTGAGATGAAGGTTTCAGACACAAAATGACCATAATCACCATCGGCCCATGTTTCAATTGTTGATGAACTATTAGTTACAAAAGTTTTCACAAGAACATCCCCATTGCTAGATTAACAGCTGAAGAGGATGCTTCTACGCTGAAAAAAAGGAATTAAGTACATATATATTGAGTAGAAATACCAACATAGTGAGGACTGAGGAGACAAAGCAAGGTTAACTACAGATTACAAGGAATATAACTACATGGACTGACCAAGAAAAATTGAAGTTTGACAAAGCTGCTGATGCACCAACAAAGCTACTTGTAGACGGGAATATGGCCAGAAAGATTACCTCACACATTTCCCATTGAGTATTTGTATTTGAGCTACTCTGTACCTTCTCCTGCAGTCAAACAAACTCTTGATTACTCAATCTCATTATCAACTAAAATGAGAATATCCAAGAAGGTCAAGTATATATAAGACAGTGGACTCTTTGTCCAAACCCGGAATGGAGGGAGTAGTTAGCAATAAAATAATACTCCGTATTCCGTAACAACAACAAATGATAAATCGAAAGGATAGATGGACTTGCTAATTGCTATTCATAATAGTATCAATTTCCTGATCCTCGATGTTTGAGGTTGATCCTCTTAGTTTCTAATTTTGTTATGGGCTTTCAAACAGAAACCGACCTTAGCTCAGTTGGTAGAGCGGAGGACTGTAGTAGGCTTTTCATCAGCAGCTAATCCTTAGGTCGCTGGTTCGAATCCGGCAGGTCGGAATATTTTAGAGTTTGTCCATTCCTTTTTTTTTTCTTTTACATTACAGCATCTTTTGATTGAATATCAACAATGCTGAGATTAATAGACAATTTCAATTGCATTACTGATTATAAAATGCGTAAATATATTTACAATTGGAACTAAGAGCAACGTCTCAAATTAAACAATATTTGGATTTTTTTTTTTTCTCTATTTGAAGGTTAATTTTAGTCGTTTTCACATACACAGTTGGTTTTTTTCTCGGCCAGACTATTTTTCTCTCTATCAATTCTGTTTCATTATGATTAAAAAACTATTAAAATTAATTATGAAAAACAAATGGAACCCGTTATCTATCTTGAGCCCTTTTCATCTATTTTAGGACGAACAGGAAAGTGAATATTAAGAGGTATCAATTTAAAATGTCAACGATATTTCAAAACCGACCTTAGCTCAGTTGGTAGAGCGGAGGACTGTAGTGGGCTTCTTGTCAGCAGTTAATCCTTAGGTCGCTGGTTCGAATCCGGCAGGTCGGAATTTTATTTTCTATTTTTTATTTTCATCTGAGCAGGTTTCTGCCTTTTAAAGCCTGGCAGAGGAAGAAGAATGGAGTAGTCTTATATCTTAATCAAAGTTTAACAACAAGTTTCCAATACCAAATTGATTCAAATAACTAGGAAAAATCTGTCTATCGAGGAATAGAAATACTACTGACAAGCCTAGCACCAATTCTGTCCAATTTCTTCACCATAGCTATGGCTTTCAAATTTCCATGCTCCATAAATGCTTCCACCATTTTTTCTCCAATTTCCCTTCCCCTCTCCTCATTATCGGTCACCGCCACCGCCGTTGGCCCAGATCCACTTAGGCCCTGTTTGATGGGGCTTATGGGAGAGTGCTTTTTACTTATGACTTCCCATAAGTCAAAAAAAGAATGTTTGATTTCAATTTTTTTCAAATAAGCCATAAGTAGGGTACAAGGGCATGGAAGCACAATTTACAAAATAAGTCATAAGCACCAAGGCAAGTGCTGATGGCTTATCTCAAAAAAAAGCTGATGAACAATGTTTTTTTATGAATTTTTCAAATTCCAAAACTGCCCTCGTTTTAATTGAAGGAGGGTCCGGCTGGAATGGTGGCATGAGCGAAGATGGCGGCCTAGGGCAGAGATGATTGACGATGGCGGCCTTGGTGATGAAGATGAAGGAGGGCTGGCAGAGTGGAGGATGAGATGACGTCGCCGGAGAAGGGCTGGTAGGAGCAGAAAGATGGGATGGAGACGGGATGGAGATGAAGCTTGGAGGTGGCCGGCGGCGGCTTGACTGTGGATGAACTGCTTGGGGGGCGATTTGGCCGGAGCAATTTAAGATGGTAGCGTGATTATGGGGCTGGGCCGACTGAAGACGGGGTGGGGCTGGAGTGAGGCTGGAGAGGATCCGCCGGAGATAAAGACAGCAATGACTTTGGTTTGGGAAGATGAGATGGGTGTGAGAGAAAGGTCCTGCCGCCTTTTCCCTTTCTTTCCTTTTGATAGTTATCACAGTTTATTTTAACAAGGAAAAGATTATATGATGAGGTTATTTTAATCTTTATAGTTTTATTCAGCACTTTTTCAACTTATTAATCAAACAGTCACACTTACTTATAACAACTAATCAGCACTTTGAAAAAACTAAATCAAACAGCATCATTCATCAGCCCATCAGTCATCAGTCATCAGTCATCAGCACTTATCAATAAGCTAAATCAAACGGGCCCTTATTGTACACCCGAATGCCCCCGCCTTCATTCCAGCTTTCTTCACTCGTTCCATCCCTGGTATCAATGGTGCCCTCCGAGGCTCCACTATCTTATCTCGATCCCAATGCCTTGCCCAATCCCATCAAATCCTCGCAACACCCCCCGCCACCAATCGCGACTACAATTCCATATGTGATGCGAAATTGTCACCTCTGTTGGTAACGCCGCTCGCATTTTCTTCGTCGGAGCTTCAAATTTCAGGTTCACCAGCACGAAAAGCAGCTCTTTATCCCCCGGAAACTTTAATTGAATCAAATCCAAAGGATCGTAGCTCCTTATCAACACGAAACCTCCCATGATCGACGGTGCTACGTTATCACATGGTAGCCGAAACCTTGACTCGATTCGAGCCCCGCCAAAGACAAGCTCCGATATTGATAGTTTCCCCAAATATCTCGTTGACCGCGATGGCAGCAGACGCCCTAGATCCCATCCCACTCCCAAGAGGCAAGCCTTTCTAAGGAAAGGGATAGGCCAACTGATTGGATGTTGAGCATTTTCATGACGGAAATGGCGCAATACAGGCAGCTCAAGATCAAGTGGGTCCTTCTTGAGCTTTTTCGGAGGAGGCGCGATGCCGTGATGTCGGAGATGGAAATCTCGCCGGTGTACTTGGGGATCGACGCGGAGGGTGACATAGTCGCCGATACCATCCACGAACCAGGAAATCGGCCGGGACCAGGTTGGCGGTGGGTGGGCGAATGACTTGACGGAGGTAAAACGGTGCGGGTTGGTGCGGTAATAAGGGTTTTATGAGAAGAAAGAAGAAGGCGGAGATTACATCTAAAGGAGAGGGAGAAGCGGTTGGATTTGGGAGAGGAGAAATGGAGCTTCAATGGAACCACCTGATTGCAATATATCGTCCCCATTTACATATTGAATTTTTGGGCAGTGAGGGAGACGGTGAGGGTTTTGGCCCTTTGCTTTGAACAAATTTGTTTCTCTCTCTCTCTCTCACTCTAATAAGATCGGGACGAAAAAGAAGTGAAACATAACCAGACCCATGAGTATGGTCTACACGACAATTTTTGACCAAATTTTTTTAAGAGGATTTATCCTGATTAAATGGGGTAAATTTTAGAAATTTTAATGTAATCCCTTAACTTTTGAAAATTACAGTGCCATCCTCATGTTTATATATGCATAATATTACTTTTTACTATTAACAGTATCACTTTATAGTATAAAATGCATCACTTTTGGCCTTAGAAGTGTCGCTTTGCATTTTTAATGAAAATTATAATTTTTTCCTAAAAAAATGTTACTTTTAGGCATAAATGTGTCACTTTTAGTCTTAAATGTGTTACTTTCACTTTGAAAAGTGTCTCATTTTTTATTAAATAAAAATCATTACGTTTGACATTAAAGTGTTACTTTATAACATTAAAAATGCCATTTTTTAGAATTAAATGTGTTACTTTTGACTGTATAAATGTTATTTTGCCTTATAAATAAAAATCGTCGTTATTGACCTTAAAAACGTCATTTTTTAGCATTGAAAATGTCATGCTTTAGCATTAAACGTGTCATTTTTGACAGTCAACGTTAGTTTTAAAGTGACTCTTTTTAGTATTAAATGTGTCACTTTTTAGTATTAAGAGTGTTACTTTTTAGTATTAAGAGTGTCACTTTTAGTATTAAGAGTGTCACTTTTTAGTATTAAGATTATTACTTTGTAGTATTAAGAGTGTTACTTTGTATTTTAATTAGAATTATAGTAAATTTCCCTTTATAGCGTCACTTTTAATATTAAAATATGTCACTTTTGTGCTTTCAATGTGTCACGTTTGACTTTAAATGTGTCATTTAGCATTTCGTCAAAGTCCGTTAGGATCCATCAAGTATCCCAAGGCAAAAAAAGGATTAAACTGCAAGACGTGGGAAACATAAGAATTTCGACGGTAAACATTGAAAGTACAGGGACACCGGAGCAAACAGAGGAACTTCTCATTAATGAGTATTAAAAATAAATAATGTAACTAGAGCGTTTCAAACCAACAACCTCCTTAAACCAAACCTTTAATAGTCGCATCTGACCAATTCACCTAACCTGTTATTGTAATTTTTTAAACATGTTTAGTTATTAACTCGTGAATTCCTAAATGGGGCTCTGTCTTACTAATTTAGTATTCGTAAGACCGTTTTACACAAGTCTTTACCATTTCCCAAAATAACCACGCCTCTCTCTCTCTCTCTCTGTCTTCTCTCCCAAACCCTAACCCTAACCCTCTCTCCCAACGCCATGATCGCATCTCGCAAGCTCCATTCTCTACTACTGAGGTAATCTTTTGTAAAGAGTTGGTGATCGTTTTAAAGATCATAATTTGAAAGATAGAGTTTCACTCTCTAACAACTCAACCCACTATATATATGATGTGTTCGATAAAGGGGTCTGTCTTTATAAAAATACCGTAAAACCGTTTTACCTAACTTTTTAGTCTTTGTAAAACGCATCAAATTACTTATATCTTTTTCTCACTAAACGATCTAGCGAGTCAGTCTTTTGGACGACCCAAAAAGTTTTAATAAAAAGAGAGGGTATTTTGGGGTTTTAGATAAAAAGAAGTCATTAAAGATACGAGAGTTAATAAGGAATTTTTTGAACACGATGGTTTTGACTAGAACATAACCATTCCTATGTGACATTTATGTGCTCCATTTTATTTGCTAATTGTGTTTTTATACACTAAGAATAGTAAATTCTTATAATAATACGTTGACATCTATTGAGGAGTAATTTGCTGACATTGTTTGTATTAGTAGGAATATTTGGATTGTTTTAGATGCTCTTAGCAATAATAATAATTTTCAGCAAAAATAAGAAGTGCATTAAGTGGCACTGAGACACAAATCAATCATGGAGTCATTTTCATCGAAACATGAGGAGCTTGACCCAAATATACAAGAATCAAAGCTGGGCAAACCTCCAAGGAGGCTCTCTGTAACTGGAGTTTCTTTGAGCAGAGTAACTAAATGTCCCAGAATTGATTAATCTCACTGTAAAAGTATGATGGTAATGGTGAAATGTAGGATTCTCACACATTTCACCAACACATTGATCGTCAAAATTTTCCTTTGCTGTAGGATTCTTACACAGTTCTGAGAGACGGGTTGACATGAATGACTAGGTGGCTACAGACTACGGTTAGTGATGACACGAGCCTAGTTTCTGGTTGACATGAATGACTAGGTGGCTACAGACTACGGTTAGTGATGACACGACCATGGTATTGCTCGAATGGAACTGTTGTTTTAATATACCATACTAATGTGTGGTACAAATTTGAATTTTACCTGCTGTATGATATCACAGGTCAGTGCGATGGCTCATGGAAAAATTGATAAAGATAATGTGAATGATTTACTATCAAGCGAGCTGAAATGTCATCTGTTTAAAGTTTATGTTTCATTGTGTAGTGTTTACTCTTTTTTCTTCTTTTTTGTTCGTCGTCATCAACTAGAATATTTTGCGTTTTGTACATTTGTCACGCTGGGTATGATAGTCGGTCTTTTATCATGAGACACGTGTATCATATATATACTCCATTAAAAGGGCGTGTGTATGTGTTTCGATTCACAGATTATGACTTGTCATGATGAATGTGTATGGCTTGTGTTTATAAAACAAAACAATGATGCATACAAGTATTTTGTTGTTGTTGAGAATCTGGTTTTCATTTCTTAATTCTTACAGAAATGTTCGATTTTTGAGGTACAAGTGGATTGCAAAACTTTTTGGTGTTTGAGAGTTGTTAGTGCAGCCAATCATCATCAGCATCGCCATTACCATTACCCTCCTGCTCGATAATATCTGCTTGTATTGTGTTAGATCTGTTCATTGACTGAACAGCCAGTCTTCTACTAACATCTCCATTTTCTTCCTCTTCAACTTGTTTTTTGTGACCTCTTTCTTCTCATCTGCAAATGATAAGAATGAATGGAGTCGTCATGCTGAACGTTAACTGACACCCACCTAGTGCTAGTACAAGGAGCCTCCTCGTCTAGTTCCCTAAAATGCTTACTGAATTGCCACAACATTGACTCAAAATGTACAAGGAGAGAGATTAAGCACGCTACTCCAAATATGAGCAACAGACCCCAGAAACTCTCTATTTGAAGTTGGTATGATCCATCCAAGTCCTGTGACTCACAACTACTTTTGTTTAGCCTCCTGTCGTGAATGTTTTGAAGTTCCCCATTCTCTGATAATCTTCGAATCGCCGTTGAGATGTTAACCCCTAAAGGAGAGTCCGTGGGAAAAGCCTAAAATTAAGAAAAATGGGAAATCATTGCGCAAATCGGGTCAACCCATCCACCACAAAGAAACAAAGCTCCGTCTGCTTCAGTAAACACAACTTGAGGAGAACCATTTTTATGGAGATCATTTTCATATTCACATATTCATTTTTATATGTTTCATTAATGCACGGAAAATTTACATGACTAGAAAATACTTTAAACAAGCCATTTTCTTTGCAACAAGTGGAGGAGTTTGCCAGTTTGGGATTCTCAGGAGCAAACAAAAGTGGGAGAGAGAAGACCTTCATTTTCCAGAAAATGACTTGCAGAGTTCAAATCCATAAGTAGTTCTCCTCAGGAAAATGGGCGATTCTCTGTTGATTTGTAGAATTATCTACATACACTTGACTCATTTTCCTAAACATCGGATTTTCTTGGACAATCTTTTCCGGAAATCATAGTCCTTGATTCAAACTGAGCATAAACAAGAATATCTTCATATTTATGATGCATTTTTGTTATAATAAAGTTTTTGTTATAATAAATTAGAAGAGATACTCACAAATCCCCACCCACTTTTGGTGAACTCTTAGCTGACAATTTGGTGAGTCTCCAGTCCATGAATGGAAGGCTACTGTTGCATTCCTGGAATGAGGAAAGAACTAGACCTTGAGGGTCTGTACTTACTGTGTGAGTAAAACATAGTTGAGAAGGTAAACCTACTTTTATATATTCCTTGGTGTTCACAAGAACATATCAGCTGTTGTGAATTGACTGGTATCCCTTGTTAGGAGAATAATTCAATGATCAGGGTGGGTAATTCTGATTTTCTTTAATCCACAGATGAGATGGCTTTGCTGGTTGAAGGACTTGGAGTTGGGGGTGAACATCTATTGAGGAGTACATCATTGGCCCAGCAACTGAACTCACTAATGTCAAAGATACGACTGCTGAAGAAGATCATATTAAATTATATGGTCATGAAGAATGTGTCTCTTGGATTGCTTGACCTATCACTGGGCAGAGTATGCTTGGTATTGCGTCTAGACAAGGAAGCATTGTGCAGCCTAGCATGCTCCTTATGGACCCTCTTATCACCCACTTGGCAGTGTCCGTGAAAAGCTTCCTGTACAGGTAGCATGTTCGGTGTAGCTGGTAATCAAGCTAAACATGAAGATTGGGATGAAGAGAGCCTTCCTAGAGAAGGTGAGGACCATGCATCTAATGCTGCTGCAGGTGATTCTGATGACAATTTGCAGAGTCAGCTGATTTCACGCCACACAAGAAGCTTGAAAAAGGACATGATCCAGGCATAAATGATCATCACTCTTACCTCAGCGTGCATTTATCTCTCCTCATTCTCACAAAGTAAAGATGAGAGCTGAAAACATCATTGACCAGATCCACGGGTCTGCAACCTCTTCCTTTCTAGCACAAGCACTTTTCTCACTCGCTCGTTGGCAGCGGGAGTTCCACCGGTAACAGATTCAGGAAGATAAGGACTGTTGACACGGACTTCATTCATCACAACTATGACTGTCTTGTCCCAGCGTACACGTAGTGTTTTAGACAATGCATCAAAAATGTTCTGAGCCTCAGCAGTGACACCAATCCCAATCCTCTCAGCATCTATCTCTGCTTGTCTAATAGCATTCTCCTCTTTAGATAGGAGAGTATTTAGGTCAAGGTAACATTTTTTGAGATCAAGAGGATCCTCAGCCTGACCCAAGAAACAAAATTCCTTAATGTAGTTTGCCTTCAATAGCCTTATATTCCTCCTTGGCCCTGATCCGGATTTCAAACCCTCTTGAAGGACGAGGATGTTGGAGGGGCGGTCAAAGGTGATGACTTGGCCTTCGAATTCGTCACCCAAAGTGGTCTTGATTGAGAGTAAGCAACCCACTGCGAACTCCTCGCTACTGTTACTGTTGTATGCTGCTTCCATTGCCATCTTTCTCCCACCCTTCAACTTGCTTCTTAGGAGCTTACTCTTTTCACTATGCAGTTCTCTGGTATAGATGGTCCTCTACTATGTTTTCCTATCGAATTTGCGCACTAGTTCAGCCTCTGCATTCTTTCTTATTAGTGCCATTACAACTTTGTCGATGCTTCCCTGCATAGCTGTTGCCATGAGACTCATGTCATGGATATCTCTCAGAAGAAGGTATATTTCATTTGATAGAAATCTCGAAACGTTTTAAATTTGCGATACTCATGGAAGTATCTGTCCAGTTTCACGGTCGAGAGTTGCGTAGTCTGACATTAATCTTGGCTTTAATAGTTGATTAACTCTTGCTTGCTCTTTAAATTTTTTGCTGAGTTAGATATAAATTGTTACTTTTCCGTCTGAAGTTTGTTTTACGATGTATGTAAAAACAGAGTGTCCTAGATTGGTGTGATGACTAGTGGAAAAATTGAAAGTTACTTATAGATTCTTATACCATTGTAATCTGTGTATCTGGTCAACATAATACTCAAAAGACGGAGGGAGTAAAATACAAGAGAGATGAAGATGACTTTATCCTCCTCTTGGTCTGTTTAAGAAAAGTACACTTCACATGAAGAGATGCACAATCCTGCCTCACCAAGGGCATCTCAACCCAAAACCTTGTTAAACGAGAGCTCTAATATCATTGGGGCACGACAATTTACATCAAGCTTAACAATGTACAAGTGAAATAAAGCAAGACATCCCTCGACTGAGTAGGAATAGCAGCATTCCCTCTAGAATTTTAGGGTTATTTGGTCCAGTCAAATCGCAGTGCCCTTCGCACAAGGTATGTGACTGCAAGTAAACCTGCATTGTTTTTTGGTAGAAGTTAGAACTCCCGGCAGCCTCATAGTTCCTAAATTTGGCCAAAGGCTTGTTAGTGATGCTAAAAAACACCCAAAGAACAAAGAGAGGGAAAAGGGAAGACTATATTGATACATAGCTCTACTCAACAAACAAATCCTCTCCTCGAGCACAACTAGCTCACAAAGAAGTTTTAAACCATCTAGCCAAGTTCACACCAAAACTTGCAAAAGTGAAAATATCATGCTTGGGTTTTAATATTATGAGGTCCAAACTGGCTAATTCTTATAATCATCTGCAAATTTGATACTGATCATACAAACAACAGTCTCATAAGGCCTACATGAAATGAAAACAAATGAAGAACAAGGTTTACATTGATACCACCTACAACATTTGGTTTCATGCAAGGAGGAGTATCTTCCCAATGTGTTGGCTGCTTTCCATGAGCCTGTGGCCCTCTGCTGCTTCAGATAGTGGTAGATACTTGTAAACCACGGGTTTAACCTTCCCAGCCATGATCGCTGGCCAAACGTTCTTCTCGACCTCGCTCACAATCTGAGCTTTGTTTTCCAGACTTCTGTTCCGCAAACCAGCGGCTGCATTTGGAGAGTCAGTTTCATAGTAACTATACAATACACCAGACATAACACACACACACAGAGCAGTTTCATTCTAACTATACAATATACAAGACATGACGGAGAGTCAGTTTCATACTAACTAAACAATATACAAAGGAAGAGAGAATATTAAGAAACTATAACAAAGGAAACAACACATGAAAATATAATCCCTTGAGAGAGAGGGGGTCAATGTCATACTAACTATACAATTAATATACCCGAGATGCGGATGCGGTGAAGAGAGAATATATATATATATATATATATATATATATATATATATACACAGTTGGCAAAGGTGAATTTTAAGCAATTTACTAGCTCATACATATATAATCTTGGTGTCCACATTATATCATTGCAAGAGCACATCAGAAAAAAGATAGTTGGCGAAGGTGAATTCAGTAAAGAGCACCAATCATTGTTTCATTTGAACTACAATAATTACAGAAAAATATAATGCCACACTGATTTTCTTTTTCTCTGGATTTTGGGATGATGTAATATTGTACTTCTATAGTTTTATCTAACAATCAGAATGACTGTGTAGCAGTAAACTTATTTTGAGTAAAAGTTTGCATTATGTGGTTTGATCTTCACTGGTCTACAAAAAGAGTCTCATTTGTGTGGTAAAATTGAACATGGAAGGTCTTTCCCGAACCCCAGTGGTGGGCGCTTTGAGCACTGGACCTTCCTTTGTATCCTATTGTGGTGTCTACCGTCTACTTGCTTAATCCATTTCAAAATTCAAAGTAATAAAAGATAGGTATGTAATATTGTAATGTGATGGTGGCAGCTACACGGCTTATGAAATGAATCTAATTTATTTTGCCAGCAGCAAAATAGACACGTCCAAAGTGACGGATACATTTGTAAGATGCATGAATAGATGAAGGGTTTGTGTATGTACCCTGCACTGTAAGTCGTTTTGCCAGCAAAGCTACCAGATTAACTTCTGCTATCGTTCCACCCATAAAGCCAATTATGAAAAGCCTTCCATCAATATTTAGGCTGTCAAGGTTTTTCTGGAAGTAGGGTCCGCCAATGCTATCAAGAATAACATCAACACCTGTTGTTTGGCATTTAGACGTCGGGTTAAATGTTCCGCTACAATTGAATATAAAGGACAATGCAATGATCTACTTAACGCGGAGCAAGCCAATCATTTTTGAATAACACAACAAAAGTTACCTCGTCCTCCAGTTTCTTCCTTAACGCGTGCAACAAAATCGTCAGTCTTGTAGTTGATGCAAACGTCAGCACCAAGCTCCTTGCAAACTGCTAATTTTTCCTCACTACCTGATAAATAAGATTGTTTACGATTATGTACTATCAAGAGAATCCATAACATGGCTAAAATATTTAGTAATAGCAATATGACTAGAGCACCTGCAGTGACAAATACTTTAACTCCGTGGTATTTAGCTATTTGAATAGCAAATGTGCCAATGCCACTAGAACCTCCATGTATCTGAAAGTTTACAATTTCTCAGCTAATTGCTTTGGATGGAGTGTTTGGTTATTAATGTAACCATAATGTCATGTTAGGTCATTGTAAAAAAGAGACAAAACCATATACCGCAAGGGCAAGATTCCAAAATTCCATAATGAGCATTTATTTGTTTATTATTTGTGTCACTGTAAAAAAGAGACAAAACCATATACCGCAAGGGCAAGATTCCAAAATTCCATAATGAGCATTTATTTGTTTATTATTTGTGAAACGGAGGTAGGTAACTCCGCTCGCAAATGCTCAACCAAGGGCGGGCACACGTCTCAATTCCTGAGAAAGATCATATATTTTGAGGATATCGAGAGTTATTTATCACAGCCTGGCAATTATAACATGCTTCAAAATCGACTACAAGCTTATGCATAAAATGTTCCTCCAAGACGACTTCATCCCACTAATCCTTTTTTTCCTTCATGGGACGTCCCAAAAGTTAACAATCTATTTGAAGCCTGAGCTAACAAATTCTAAGCTGTTCTAATTACCTCGTACTGTTAAGAAAAATAAAATAGAAAGGGTTGGAATGGCTAAAGTTTCTGTTGTAATAACTACATTCAAGGATATACTTCATACTGCAATCGATATTTTAGAAAAATATTGTCAACTTTTAAAGAGGAGCTCTCCACCTGGATAGAGTAAAGTAACCAAAATTTGGACTAGTGACCAGTAAACTTCTATAAGATTAAAACTCCATTATATTCAGCACACGCTATTGCAATAATAAACATATCTGCCTGTTGTACTTCGGGAAAACAAAACTACGTTTAGAAAGTACCAGAAATGTTTCTCCTTCGGTTAGCCGGCTCATCATAAAGACAGTTGACCAAACAGTGCATGCCACCTCGGGTAAGCTAGCTGCATCTTTTAAAGAAACACCAGATGGAACAGGAAGAACTTGACCAGCAGGTACCGCAACTTTTTCAGCATACCCTCCTCCACTAAGAAGAGCACATACCTGGAAACCACAATTTCGAAAATTAGTATCGGAATTTATAAATCTGCTTTGGTTTTTCGCCACCGAGAAAGTTAACAACATGATATCCCACTCTATCTGGCTTAATTCACTCAAATGGACCATCCTACCGAAAGTTCGTTGAACAAATTGCTGAATCATCCACATTACTAACGCCTGAACAAATCTGACAACCCAAAAATTACAAGAATTCAACAAATTTAGGCTTCCCAAATGTCAATTTCAGTTAATAATATGTTGACACTTGAGGTGCGGGCCGAAATTGTGAAGATTCTATAAAAATTATTAATCAAACCTAATATTATTACTTCTAATTCAATGAAATTGCTGATTGCTGAATAAAACAAACGATTAAACTAGACGATTCATATTCATCGGTATAATCAAAATAGCAAATTTCGGACGTTCAATTCCAAACGCAGACCTGATCGCCAATTTTCCAACGGGAGACGTTTTTGCCGACGGCTTCGATGGTTCCAGAACATTCTAAACCGGGGTATAGACTGGCGCCCTTTGGGGGAGGGTATTTGCCTTGGCGTTGAAGGGTGTCGGCTCTGTTGAGTGCAGTGGCTTCGACTTTGATTAAAACTTCATCGTCTTTGAATTGTGGGTCTTCTACTTGCTGTATTTTAAGAACTTCTGGGCCGCCGGAAGCTGTGATCACTACGGCCTTCATCTTTAGCCCGGGAAAAATGCCGAGGTTCAGTACTACAATTTGGGTGTGCTTTCCATTTATAAACACGATCCTTTACTAAACTAGGCAAGGGGGCGGTACAACAGTACGACTTCAAATCGTCTATCTCATCCTCTGTCACATCTCATGTTTCATTGAATCTCATCCCTACACGTTTTCTTATAAAAAGAAGACTGACTAAAATGTACGGCCGAGATTCAATGTGACATGGAATGTGACAAAGAGTGTGATAAACGATTTGGAGCCCAACAGTACAAGAGAAGCTCGTGCTCGATAAAATTATTGATAACTATCTCGTAAACTCAAAAGTATCGATGTGATTAAAAAAGTGTAAAGGAAAATGTTGTTATTGGTTGTGGACGGGTAATTTAAACAAAATTTTATGTGAGAGTTTATAAGTAATTTGTATACTTATCGATTAATTTGGACTGACAGTTAACTTTTCTAGAATGAATCCTAACCGCCAATTATATCTTCACCTCTATTATATAATAGATTCTTTACCTAAGCATATATACGATGTTAGTATAACATTAGCTCAATGATGTTAGAGTCACGTTTACTCAAACAGAAAAATATGGTAGAGGAAAACGTTGGTTGTGAAAGGGTAATTCAAACAAAACCTATAACCAAGAGTTTTATATGTATTTTACATAGTTCTTAAATAATTGGTTATGGATGTAATAATTCAAATAAACACATAATTGAGGGGTTTATATAAAATTCACATATTTATAAATCAATCTGGATTATCAGTTCACTTTAACAGAACGAATCGTGACCATCAGTAATACCCTAACCTCTATTGTAGTATTATATTTACTACTAAATACTGCTGGAAAAATAATCATTTTTGTCATAACACTATGAACAATCTTCTTTAACCAAAATTGTTGTAGTTTCAACAAAAGTTACATTTTAGTCATTAGTGAGGCTAACCACACACCAAGTTATACTCTATGTATCTCATCTAAAAAATTACAAAAATGTCATTGTGTAAAATGACAATAGACACACTTATGCTATATGAACCACAAAAAAATTATTTCTCCGCTTCACAACCTAATTACAATAATACCATTATATAAAATGTGATGATATACAGCTTACACTCAAAAAATTCTAACTACACCCCACACTAAACTTTATACATGCTGGTCCTTCCTACCATTCTCACTTTTATTTTCTTCCTCTCCTCTATTAAATTTCCAACAAATTTTTTTTCTCAAACTCAAACCATAAACATCACATTGTTGAAAAATATCATACATGAAGCCTAAAAAAATTATAGAGACAAATAATTTAAGTATTCCGTCCACTTTCTTCAATTAAAATTAATTTTTTTACCAATTACTTCGTAATTTTTGGATTGTTGTTCGTTCGTTTTGTGCTACTCTGGTGTGCCGCACAGTCCTCCTAATGTGCACCTCATGTGAGCTGCACAAGTCTATTGTTGTGCACATCATGTGTAATGCCGCACAGGCCTCCAGCTCTGCACATGGTTGCACATGCCTCTTGTCGTGCGTC
Organism: Codonopsis lanceolata; assembly: GCA_013146195.2. Taxonomy (NCBI): domain Eukaryota; kingdom Viridiplantae; phylum Streptophyta; class Magnoliopsida; order Asterales; family Campanulaceae; genus Codonopsis; species Codonopsis lanceolata. The sequence continues at coordinate 2,338,035 of CM028378.1, forward strand.
AAACCTTGGCCACACAGTCAGGCTGTGTGCAACACACTATTGTTGCATAATATGCTATCAAAATTTTGACATGTAATTTTTTATGGGTAATGCTAGGGCCACTCTAATAGCACTTAATTTTGGGTACCAAATGATGTGGCATCCTATGTGTCATATTATTAACATAATTTTTTAACTTATAGTGGAGCACATAAAATGTCAAATAAGATGACACATTGGAAACTACATCATTTGGTGCACAAATTTGAGTGCTCATTGAGTGGCTCTAGCATTACTCATTTTTTATTTTCAAGAATCAAAAGCATTCCTTACGGAACATAATGTTGTGGGTCCTACCAATAATATGATCATTTTAGTTCATGATATTGTTATAGATTACACCAATACAATGTGTTCACAACTTACACATAATAAATGAGTTATTTGTTCATAGTTCTGACAGTATAAATTTGCACTAGCGCTATGATTTTTAATTCAAACTTGTTATTTTTGTTTTTATTGTGTGTATGATTAATTAGTGATTTGAAGGTAAAATACATAACATCAATGCAAATAATTACACAAATAACATAAAAGTAAAAACAATTGTCTCAAAAATACATAACATAATAGAAAAAAATGTCATAACATCAATGTTGCTTCCTAAAGACGATGCACAACACGTGATGGTCCCGCCTCACTAATAGATAGTCCAGCCTCATGCTCAACATGATCATCAACATGCTCCGTGGGCACTTTTGCATTTTGTTCATGCTCATGTTGTATTTCTCGACTACTAGATGCGGTAAGTCGGTAACAACTCTCCGGTTACCCCACATATATGTCGTCATGAACATATTGATTGCATTCCGGTAATCAGTACATCAACAAGCAATATTAGATGTTACGTAGTGTAAATTAAATCAAGGGTAAAAATGCAAATATATCGTTCATACAAATTAATAGAAAGTAGACCAATTTTTAGGACATTGTACACTGTGTGGCCATGGAAATATGCACACACATGGGTGTATGTGACAAAGGTTATGTGCACAGCTGGGGGCTGTGCGACAGAGGCTAAGTGCACATCAAGGTGGTTGTGCAGCACAAGCTTCATGCATAGAAAGGAGGCTATGCAGCAGCCATGTGTTGCACACCATTTGACATGTGTGGCCAACATGCACCAGACACACTTAGTGTGTGCATCAAACCAGGGCCGCACAATTAATTTTCAAGTAAATTCTCAATGAAAAACCAAATTTTGACTTACTACAAACCTAAATACTATTCTAACACAATAACAAAGAGAGACATCCACAATTAAGCATTCAAAATAGAGTGAGACAAAAGAGTTCATGCCTAGGTTTGAAGACCTTATTGTTGAGAGTATTTGTGCTAGGTTTGGGGTGAGTGTTTAATGAGAAATGGTGTAAGCTTAGTTGTGTGTTCTTCTATTTTTTCTCCCATGCGTTAGCATTCTTCCTCGTCTGTGCGTTGCTTTATTTTCCCTTGTGCGATGAAGGAGTTTACTGGGTTGATGGGGGGGGGGGTTGAGTGCTAATTGGGTGGATATAAGTTGGTTGGTGAATTAAATGGGTGGGGTGGGGTGGGGTGTAGATAAAATTGGGGTGTAGAATAGGATGAGTGAAATGGAAAATTATAAAGGGTATAATAGGAAGTTAGGGTGAGATATAAAAAGTATACGTTAGGGTACGTGTGGTTAGTCCCACCCTTTGGCAATCACCTTGAAGGGGGAACTATTTGCACTTCCTAACCTCTAATCACACCTCTTTAATAAAAAAGAGTATGTCTCATGACACTATTACAGATCTTAATTTGTAAGATGGAGCCCCCCCTTCTCACTGCTTAACACACCAACACACGGTGAATCGGGTAAAGAGGATCTGTCTTACAAAAAATATCCGTGAGATCGTCTTACCTAAGTAAAAATCTTAATAAAAGTAAGATAACACCCCCCCAAATTTAAAATCTATCAAAATATTGAATAAACCCCCTCCCCCTTTAGTTATGTTTTTCTATTTTATCCTTCGTTATTTAGCCTAGTTTGAAAATTCAAATTATTGCACCCCTCCCCCTTACCCCAACCCACCCTCTCTTCAATTCAACGCATATTACCCCCCCACCCACCATTCAAGGTAACGCAATATCATGTGATTAATTCCCAGAAGCTAACTATTTTCTTTCTTTATCACATACGATATCTCCCAATTCGCATGGGGATCGGGGCTATGTTTATGAACTATTCCGTTATGCTCCCGCTTTTGTTTTACGATTCCATTGCAAGGAACTCTCATATGATATGATTAAGGAAGTTCTAAGAGTAGAGAACCGACAAAACACTCATTTTGTGCTTAAAATCATCTCAATCGTCGGATTTTTTTAAAAAAAATGAAAGTCCTCAGTGCACTATGTTTGGCCCTTGTTCATAGATGTAATACCCCGATAATTTTCGTGTAAATTATTAAATTATAATAATTAAGATTATATTTAATTTGGGCTGATTAATTGTTTTAGACCTATTTAGTAATCAATTGAATTGAGTCGGGCTTGGCCCACTTTTGACTATGACTTCAATACTAATTCCCTATTATTAATTACTTAATTAATTTCGGTCCAGTCAACTTTAGGATTTTGGTTAGGGTTTAGAAAAACCCAAGTAGAGTTTTATATAAATAGTGTTTTGAGAGGGGGAGGAAACGGTGAACAAAAAAAAAGGCGGCAGCAGTAGAGAGAGAAGGCAAGACAATAGAGAAGAAACGACCATTGTTCTAGGTAAACAATCGGCACTCTTATCATTTTGTGAGTAATAGGTCAGGTCGTAGGATTTGTGTACTGTAAGCAAAAGCAAAAGTCGATGATATATATATATATATATATATATATATATATATATATATATATATATAGCGAGAGGGAGAGATATCACTCAAACACGTCATCCCTAAGTTATTTAAACCTATTAAAAATCTATTCACTTAGAAGTAGTGTGTACTGTGCATGTTTGGAATTTTTATGCAGATTCAAAGTCAAAAAATATATATATATATATTAAAATGGGGAAAAGTCAGTATGGTTTTTGTGGATGTGAAATTTGTGTGTGTGTACTCTTAATGTGAAAATTGTGTGTGTGCAGAATAGGCTCAGTTAGTAGCATACACAATAATCATAGAGTTTTGGATTACCTATAGAAAACTATTTCGTATGTGTGTGTTTTGTGTGTGTTTTGTGTGTGTTTTGTGTGTGTTTTGTGTGTGTGTGTCAGTGCGGGTTTAATTGTATTATATATATTATATGTACAAATAATAAAAACCATGCATGGTTGGAAGCATTTTGTGTGTGTGTGTGTGCGTGTATGAATGTGTGTTTTTCTTTTGAAAATAAATAATAATAATAATAACAATAAATTATTTAATAAAGTATTACTATAATTGTTGTTATTTAAATTAATAGGTTTTGGTTGGTACATTTTTAGTTTAGTGATTATGATATATTTTGAACTTAGATTTGGGCAACGAAGGTTAGGACGATCATACGTGTTGCAGACCTTTTTGCTAAGCACTTCGAGGTAAGGGATTATGTTTCTTTTAGGTTCTTTGCAAAAGTATAAAAATACTTTTAATGTTAGGCTTCCGCTAATTCTTGAATTATTCGTTTTTTCATTTGTCATGCCCGAACTCGTATTGGTAGTTGCTTTGACTCCTTCGTTAGCCTTTGTTGATTATCTTCTTTATGATCTCATTATCGTAATTTTTCGTGGTTAAACTTGTCTACATGAGATACTTTTTATTATCGAAAAATCTATTATGTATTGGTCAACTTATCGACATATTCCTTTGTATTGAAAATAATGAATTGCAATACATTTTTTATTTTGATAGTGGTACATTTATAGTATCATCTATGCTTTGAAAATAATTATGATCACTAAGTATGAACAACACGTCACGGGGATTACGCGACAAACAATTAAATAAATTTAATTGCACCACTTGGCCCGTGAGTGCGGTAATCCAGATATACCTTAATATTGTACCCTTCGGGGGATTTGTGTACCCTTCGGGAGATTCGTGTACCCTACGGGGGATTTGCGTACCCTTCGGGGGATTTGGTTCTTGGTCAATAGACCCTTACGTGATCCTAATAAATATTTTTGATCTTCGATTATTACTAATTGGTATGGGACAGTCAGTAATGACAAACTTATTTAATCCATATTGTTTTGTTTGAACTCTCCATTTTTAAAAGAATATATATTCTTGTCGTTTGATACATATCTTTTGATTTTGCAAGTTATCAAATATCTAAACTCTGTTTTACCTGCATCACGAATATTCTTTGAGTCACCCCCCCCCCTTAGAAACCGGAGGGGCGACGTATGATCTTACTGAGTTTTGTTCGCTCACCCTTCACATCACTCTTCTTCCAGGTCGGAATCAAGATTTTTAGGGCTATGCTTGAGGTAGAGGATACCCGTGAAGGAATCAAGATTTTTAGGGCATATTCATATGTTTTGGGATTTAATGGAGACATAGTTAATTTAGTAAACTTTTTGTTTCGTAATTTATTTTGGATGACTGTATTTTAAATTGGAGACTTTTGTAATTCTAGTTGGATAGCGTTTTAATTTAGTATTTATTTAAGTTTGAATTTGTAGTGGCGTGGCCAGATGTGGGTCCAAAAGGATTGGACCTGAGTTTGGGGCATTACAGATTGGTATCAGAGCTTAGGCTTTAGATCTGATTAGTCTTAGCATTAGAATGGTGGAAGTTGGAGATGACGAGAGAATAGGATTATGATTTTGTATACCCTTGGCTACTCAGTAGCAATAAGTTTTTATAATAGCTAATTAAGTTATGATCTAACAAATGATTAAGGAAATGATTATTTCATTAAAAGCTGGTGTAATTTCGTTCACTTGTAGGAATGGCGCGTAAAACAACAGCTCGGAAGTCTGTTGCTTTGCCTCTGGAAGTTACAGAGAATGTTAGCTAGGACACACCATAAGCTAATCAAAGCAGAGAGGATCAATAAACAGTTGAGAGAAGAGAAAAGCGAGCTAGAGGCTAAACTGCGAAGAGAAACACAAGTGTTAAAGGATGTCCAGTACACTTTGCATAAGCCTCATGATGTATCATGGAGTCTCAGGCACACAATTAGGAGATGCACCTCAGACGCAGGGAGACGCATCGGAATTTTGAGAAAGTATGGGACGCACTCCAAGTGGCCATTGATGATGGTCCAAACATAGAAGAGGATCCAAGGTCTGAGGAAGAGGCTGAAGATGACGAAAGCGTCGATATAGAAGTTGATGTCAACTCTGTGGCTCTCGTGGGTGTGGAGGCTAATGCTAATGTCGGTCAGAATAATGATGATTATGATCCAATTGAAGAGGAAGATGCGTCTGAGTCAGGAAACTAGATAGGATATCACTCATGCGGTAGTATTTAATTTCGTTTATGGCCATCATAGTTGTTAGGTTTGTTCAGATGGTCTCTTGTTTTCTTTTAGTCATAAGACATGGAATACACTAAGTGTGTCCAAATTTTGAGATGTGGGTTGATTTTTTTTTTTTTTTATACTTAATAAATTTTGGGATATTATTTTTGAATACATTGATGTTTCCTTTCAACTATATTTTGTATTTGATATTGGTTTCGAGAGCATAAGATTTTGAGAACAACTTTGGGAAGGAATCTGATATTACATAACAAGTGTGTAGATTGTTTCGAATTACGTCATGTCAGTTAGCAATCACATTTTAGATGGAATTTTAGATATCGTTTGACACTTCTGTTGAATCTTTAAATTTAAAGGATTTGCTTAAAAACATTTCACTTGATTGTCGGCGGGACAAGCGGCTTAAATTATTGGTTATTATTATTTTGTCAGCCAATCTTCTCAGCTGATCAATACGTTGCTATGAAATGAGTTTATCTTTTCCTTATTTGTTTAAACATACTCTAGTACTAACTCTTTCCTACTTTGTGTTTGTGATAGATGTCCTGCCATAAAATATCTCCCAAGATCCTTTACGATCTTACACATGCGATAACACATTTTCAAATTCAAATGTGTTCCTAACGGGTTGCTCACTCAGACTATCTATATATACCCATTGGAAGCATTGGTGAAGATAACGAGTCTGACGAATTGCAAAGTCAAGAAACTTTTTACTCACAAGCTCTCAGTCTTCGTCTTCATTAAAACTCTAGCTAGATACCTGTCATTGAAAATTTCTTTCTAGTTATTGTTTAGGCAAAACGAGTACTTCGGTTCAAATTATTTCAACTTCGGTAAATTTTGTCTCACGAGTTTGATTGTTTCTCAATCATTCTCCCAAACACCGGTCTTTTGTTGTACAACGATCCATTAGAGATCAATTAAGATTTTTAATAAAGTTAGTGCACTTCAAAAATCCAAGTCGACCAACTTGGTAGTGGGCGTAGCGGTTTATCGTGAACCACTTCAAGCGAATTGTCGGCCATTTCTTATATCACGCTAGCGACTTAACACTTAATAAGTTATTAAGCGATTAAGTGTCGGCCGATTAACAACACTGTTTGCTTACTTGTTTAGTTAACTTGTGTTCGAATTTCTTCTCTATATTCGGTGATCAATACCTCAAAACAAATTTCTTTTGAAAAGCTGTTGTGTCGATCAAGCGACCAACTCACTTCGACTTAAGGAATTTCAAAAGTGTCGATGACCATCTCTTGATTATTGACAAGATCAAGTTTTCATTGCCAATATTTTATGATTTTCAAATCAACCACCAAAAGTTTTTAAAGGCTATTCACCCCCCTAGCCTTAAGCATTGCCATACGGACTTACAATTGGTATCAGAGCTTAGCTTTTTGAAAAATTATTTTCCAAGCCTAACAGCTTGAAAGCTCGATCATGGCAACTCTAAAAGCTTTTCAATCAAACAATGTCACTCAAGTTCCCATTTTTGATGAAGATCACTTTGATATCTGGAAGGAAAGAATTACAAGATATATGAACAATATAGACAAGCGGTTGATGGAATGTGTAAGAGGTGGTCCTATGCAACCAATGAAAATAAACACTAAAGTTGGTAAATCTTACGCTGCGGATGATGATCTTGTAAACCCTCTTGCTCTGTTGAAGAAGAATATGTTCTCAAACCTCAAGCGAGAATGGGTGAGGAAGACAAGATTACCGATGGAATTTGGATGCGGGCGTACATATCTGTCAAGTGCGATGAAAACTACAAGCAGATATATGGTGTGTATTTGCCAAGGAAATTTGGGATGCTCTTGTAGAATATGTAGAAGGAGATCGAGAATACCAAGGACAACAAACTATCTGTTGCATACAAGAATTTGATGCATTCAAGAAGGACCCAAAGAATCCTTAAAAATGCCTCTGACAGATTTCTCGAGGTAAGTAACAGATGTTCTTCTCTTGGCAAAGTTTATAGTATGAAAGATTTAAATATGCGTTTTCTTAGCGGTTTAGGAAGTAGATGGCATGTAAAAGTGGAGCGCCATAAAGGAAGCTAGAGACTTGAACAAAACTCATATCACGTAGTCTTGTTGCAAGTCTAAAAATTTATGAAAAGAAGTTCTCAAAACTCAAGAAATTGAGAAAAATTTCAAGGGAATATCTCTTCAAGCTGAAGAAGAAGAAACATTAAAAACTTCTACATCTCAGTCAGATGATGACTTTGATGAAGATGAATTTGCTGCCTTTGCTAGACAATTTAGAAAATACAAATCTTTCAAAAAGAATTTTAAAAAACCTTCAGCAAATTTTCAAAAGTCTACTTCAAATTATCAAAAACCTTCTCCAAGCTTCCAAAAACCATCTACTCCAAACTTTCAAAAACCTTACTTCAAATCAAATGAAGACAAGGTTGAGAAAGAAAAAGCTGTGCTTTAAGCTGAGAAAGCTTTGGTCACTTTGCTTCAAGCGTCCTTTTACAAGAAATGAGTATTATAAAGAGCTCCCGAAATTTTGAAAAATTTTGAAAAACAAAAGGTTTGGTTGCGAGAAGATCAAAATCTTGCAACTTGGATTGAAAGCAGACTACGAAGATGAATCTGGCGATTTTGAGCAAGAAGCAAATTTGTGTCTTGTAGCGAGAATCGGCTATATATGATTCGAGAAAATGAGCTTCAAGTCCTAAATACTCAAAAATGCCCGATAATGAGTGTCAAGCTCACCTATTACAAACCCCAAGCGACAAAGGTCATCAAACTGATCGGTTTGTGGTTAAAAAATAGGAAATGGATTTTATGGACAAGGAATAATAAGTCAGCAAGAAAAGAAAGTCAAGTCAGTTTCTCCAAGGACTGCTAAAATAACTCATGATTCAAAAAGGCAGGAGGAGAAGATTACTGACTCAAGTGTTGATGATTTATTGGAACAAATGCAAGAAATGTATTCCAAGTTTGAAACACTTAAAAGAATCCATTTTTCTTTATCTAGTGACTTTGAAAGAATTTACGAAGAAAGCGTGAGCTTAAGAAGATCAATGAACTTTACAAAGTTCGGAGAAAGAGTTCTTTGGAACTTAAAAGTCTCAATGAAAAATATGAAACTCAAGCAAAAATCTCAGATGCCCAAATTGCTGACCTTGTAGAAAGAAATCTTCGACTGACCAATGTTGTTGATACTTATTCAAAGTCAAAAGCTGCTGTAGAAACTATCATCGGACAACGAGAAAGATCATGAAGACCAACATGGTCTTGGATACTCAAAAATGATGAAGGTTGTGAGATCGGGCAGTCAAAGGTGAACCTAAGATTACGAAAAGGACAAGGGATTAGTCTATAATCTTTGTACCATTTACTTATCGAAACAAGAATCGGCACAAGAGGAACATCAACAAAAGGATAGGGTGAACAATGAAAGTTGTCGGTCTTACGGTCACAAACCTCAAAATCGGTCGGCTAACTCAAAAGCCGACAAATGTCGGTCAAGCGACAAGTGTCGACTAGGCGACAAAGAGGAGGATTCGAGAAGAAGGGCAAGCGACAAGTTCAAGCCAATAAATTTTGTTCTTTGCTAAGACCTCAAAGTTGAATCAAAAAGAATCAAAGAATTCACCTCAAATGGTGATAAACTGGTTATCACAAAGTGTAATATTTGTTCTATGTTTGGTCATCGAGACACATGAATGCTTATATAGATTTAAACCTATTGAAAGAATTAAAAAGCCTAATTATAGGCAAGTGCGGATCTTGAAGAAAACTAACCCTTTGGACCCAAAAGTATAAAGGGTACCATGATTTAAATATTCATATTTCGGGTATGCTTAATGGTGATGATCATTCAAGCGACGTATGGATATTAGGCGATGGATGCTCGGACACATGGGATCGGTGAACTTCTTACTAACATTATTGCAGCAAAAGGACCTTCTGTAATCTTTGGGGACAATTCAAAAGGAAAAACTATCGGATATGGATCCATTATCAGAGGATCTATAATAATTGAAAAGGTCTCTTTGGTACAAGGTCTGAAACACAATCTTCTAAGTATCTCACAATTTTGTGATAAAGGTATGAAATTTCATTCTCCTCCACACATTGTTTCATCAAAAAGCAGTCTCACCAAATGAAATTTTGCTTACTGGTACTAGAAAAAGAAATGTTTTTGCTATAGATTTACTTTCCTTAAATAACAGTACTCAAATTTGTCTTGTAGCAAATAACATTTCCAAAAATTCATGGCTTTGGCACAAAAGGCTTTCACATTTAAACTTTAAGTATCTTTCAAAACTTTCAAAGGAGATTTGGTAAAGGTTTGCCTTCCATAAATTGTCCCTCGACAAAAATGTGATGCTTGTATTTTGGGAAAAATAACAAAAGTCCCTTTTAAACCAAAACCATATCTTTCTACCAAAAGAACTCTTGAGCTTCTACACATGGATTTATTTGGTCCTGTAACTACTGCAAGCTTAGGAGGAAGCAAGTATACATTAGTTGTTGTGGATGACTACTCTAGATATACTTGGGTTGAGATGATGCAATCCAAAGATGAGACTTACTGCATTCTCACTTCCCTATTCAGAATCCTTCAAACTCAAAAAGAATGTGAAATTAAAGTGTTTAGATCGACAATGGAGCGAGTTCAAAAATCTTGGGATGGACACATCTTGTGATGATCATGGAATTGATCATAACTTTTCGGCGATAAGAACTCATGACAAAATGGTATAGGCTGAAAGGAAGAAACGAGGACTTTGATCGAAGCAGGTAAAACAATGTTAGCTGAAGCAAAATTGCCAAAATATTTTTGGGCAGAAGCTATCAACACTTGTTTTACTCAAAATAGATCTCTTATAAACAAATTTCATGGTAAGACTCCTTATGAAATATGGAGAGGTAGAACACCAAATATTGCTTTCTTTAAAATCTTTGGGTGTAAATGCTTCATTCATTACAATGGTGGAGACTACAGAGGTAAATTTGATGAAAAAGCTGATGAAGGTATTTTTGTTGGTTATGCCAAGCATAGTAAAGCATATAGAGTTTATAATAGAAAAACTCAAGTAATTGTTGAATCTATGCATGTTAATTTTGATGAATCAAGTTTAATTGAGCATTATGAAACTCCTGATGTTACTAACAATTTTGAAATATTTGAGACAGGAAATAGTACAGGTTCAATTCAAAATAACCCTCCATCTTCAACTCCTACTACTGAAACTCTAAACCTTCAAAATGAACCTAAGCAGACGAGACACCCTTGACCGGTGACAATCCTCATCCTATCACAATAGATCAGTCAGCTGACACACTTAGTCCTGAAGTCACTCAGTCAACTGACATTCACCCCTCTTTACCTTTACAAACTGAGCCTCTTGATCTTCCAAGGGAAATTAGGGAAGCTAGACACCATCCAGTTTCAAATATCATTGGAGACCCTTTTGCTGGTCTAAGAACCAGAAGTAGCTCCAGAAATGAAACTCTTGATTCTCATGCTTTTGTCTCTTCCATTGAACCCAAAAGATTGATGAAGCCTTGGAAGATCCCAGTGGATTGAGGCCATGCAAGAAGAAGCTGAATCGGTTTGAAAGATGTAAGGTTTGGGAACTTGTGCCTAGACCTCGGATCAACAAGTCATTGGAACAAAATGGGTGTTTAGAAACAAATTGGATGAAGAAGGAAATGTTACTAGGAATAAAGCAAGGTTGGTAGCCCAAGGTTATAGGCAGGGAGGAGGGCATTGACTATGACCAAACTTTTGCTCTGTAGCTAGACTTGAAGCCATCAGTTATTTCTTGCCTATGCAACCTTCAAAGACTTCAAGGTATATCAAATGGGCGTGAAAAGTGCATTCTTAAATGGAGACCTTCAAGAACAAGTATTTGTTGAACAACCTCTGGATTCATTGACCTCAAAAGAAGGACCATGTCTACAAATTAAGAAAAGCCCTTTATGGTCTTAAGCAAGCACCAAGAGCATGGTATGAAACTCTATCCAAATTCCTTATGGAAAAAGGTTTTCAAAGAGGTAAAATTGACACTACTCTTTTCTCTTTGAAGCCACAAAGGTAATATTTTACTAGTCCAAATTTATGTTGATGATATTATTTTTGGATCTACTAATGAAATTTTGTGCAAAAGATTTGAGCATCTCATGAAAGGAAAGTTTGAGATGAGTATGATGGGAGAACTAACATACTTCTTAGGTTTGCAAATCAAGCAAGCGAGGAAGGAATTTTCATTCATCAATCAAAATACACTAGAGAGGCGATCAAGAAATACAATCTTCAAGAAGCAAATTCAGCAAACACTCGATGGGAGTTGAATGTCATCTAGTCAGCGATGAAAAGGGTAAGTCGGTTAATACAAGCGAGTGCAGAGGTATAGTTGGATCTCTTCTTTATTTAACGACTAGTAGACGATATCATGTTTCTTTGTATGTATATGTGCTCGTTTTCAAGCTAATCTAAAGAATCTCATATGATTGCGGCCAAAAGAATCATTAGATATTTGATTGATCTTGAAAAGTTTGGTATTTGGTATCGAGACTCTTCATTTAATTTAACGGGATATTCGAATCTTGACCTTGCGGCTGCGAGTAAATAGAAAGAGCACCCGATGGAACATGTCGGTTCCTTGAAGCAGGACTAGTTTCATGGGCATGTAAACAAGCTTCGGTTTCCACTTCAACAAGCGAAGCTGAATATATTCTTCTTTGGAAAGGCTGTTGTTCTCAATTCTTTGGATGAAAGCTTGGCGATTCTTGGACTATGAAATGCCCATGGGAACTTGTCCTATTTATTGTGATAATACTTCTGCTATTTCAGTCTCTAAAAATCCTGTCATGCATTCTAAAACCAAGCACATAGACATCAGATATCATTTTTTGAAAGATCATGTGGAAAAAGGAAATGTTCAGTTAGAATATGTTCCTACTGAATTCCAATTAGCTGACATTTTTACAAAAGCCCTGAGAGCTGACAGATTTGAGTTCTTAAGAGGAGAATTAGGAATGCTTGTAATGTCATAGATACATTTGGCTTGACTAACGTATGCGAGGTATACTTCGTTTTGTTTTGTCTTGACAATTTATATCGGCAAGCAAATGGTCGACCCGTAGCTCGAGGAAATAGTTGTCGGCCGATAGGCGACACATGAAGCTCTGTACAACAAAGCCTCTCGGTGACACCGTTAGGCGACAAAACTATCTTCATTCCTTGATTAAATTTGTCGGCCGAGGCGACAAACACTCACTGACACATATTAGCGACAAATTATCTAGGCGACATATAATGTAGTGATTAACGATCCTTTGTCGGGTAGTCTCTAAACCTAAGTCAAAGGCGATCGTATCTCGGCTAAGACTTAATCTCAAATTTATTTAAAATGCCTCATTTATTTCCGCCATTTATTTTCCTTGGAACTTCATGAAGCTTTCTTGAAAAGCCAAAATGACCTTTCCACTAACCCACCAACTCGGCGGTTGAAATGGCGTGGTTTCACAAAAAGCGGCTCATCATTGTGATAATGACTATACGTCATAAATTTCCATTTTTATCACAAAAACCAAAATTATGTGTACTTTATCACTACACTACATATCTTCGCTTTTAAAACCCACTATAAGCATCCGTACGTATCTTATACCCTTTAAAAACCCACTCACTGTCTCACTTTTCTATTACCTCTCTCTCTCTAAAAAGTCTTCTGCTACTTTCTCTCTCTCTCTAAAATCCTTCTTCTTCTTCCTCAAAACCCTAAAATCTAAGTATATCGGCTGGAAACTCCATTGATACCCGTAAAAACACTACGAGCAGTGTGGTATCATAGGAGAACACAACGCCACGTACTTGATCTAACGAAAATCTTCTTACCCTATTTTATCTCTAAACACTTTCGGTACTCTTTACTTCTTTCAAAATCCCTCTTCTTTCTTTTGTTTTTAACAAGTTCTTAACTTGTCTGTTCTTGTTTCAGGAAATGGCCTTGAACACAGCCATTGGATGTCTTCTTGATGTTGTCTCTCTGAATGAAGAACCTCTAGGGCTCGAGTTGATACATCTTCTTACAGCTAATGGGTTAATGCCTCTTCTATCATTCACCATCATCGAACTGTCAAGCGGGCGAGGAATTCTTTATGGGAATGGAGGAAAACCCGGTGATCCTTTTTCTCTCATAGGCCATATCAGAGGTATTCGAGTTGTGTTCGACTCAGAGACCATTGCCGCTGCCTTCCCCGGCCTCTATGACGACGGTTCTACGACCTACACCGTTCCTGATGTAACCCAGCAAGCAGGCTGGATTACCATGAGAGGTGAGGTCGATGGAAGCTTGCATATGGCGAGGCACAAGCATCGCTTTGCCCCTCTTCACTATGCTCTAGCCACTATAATCGACAAGTGCCTGATAATAAAGTCCGGAGGTCATGACAAAATTACAGAGGCTCAATTGTTCCTTATGGAAGGAATTGTAGAAAACTGTGAAATGAATTGGGGAGCCATTCTGGTCGAATGTGTGAAGGTGAACATTGCTAAGTATAAGGACAACATGGAAGCTGGGAACCCTCGACTGACTCACCACCTGATTATCAACCAATTCCTTCGATCCATACCAGCTCTTCAGCACATATTTGTCAGTATTGGTGATCTTGAACCAGTCAAGATCAAGAAATATGTTCTTCTTGATATAAGGAGAGCCAGTATTTCTAGCAGGTTTGGTCAGGAGCCTCAGCCAGCTCAGTCTAGCAGGAGACCAAGAAGAACAAGGACTCAAGCCCTTACTGCTGTGTCATCTAGTCAGCCAGCTGATGATGGTCAGCAAGCTGAGGTTGCTCAGCCAAGTGTTCAGCCAACACGAGTCCAGCCACCAAGGGGTCAGTCAGGTGGTCAGCTAAGAGTGGTCGGTCGGCCAGGTGGTCGGCCGGTGATATGCCGGCTGAAGATTCTTGAGAGAAGGCAACCAGGAGGAGGAGGCCGACAGCGGTGATCTTGCTGCAAAGAGCAGAAGAAGGAATCTGGCTGAATCCAGGTACCTTTGTCCCTTTCTCTACCACTGCTGCTGATCCTGCTCCCATCTCTCCCCCTTCTGATCCAAAATCACCAAACACTGCTCCAATCAAATTTTTCCCTCCTATTAGAAATCCTACCTTTCACCCTAGGCACTCCTACTATCAGGCAAATCCTGTTCCCATTCCTCCAAACTGGGTCTTTCCCATTGATCATCTACCTTACTTTGTTCAGTTTCTCCTCTCTTTTCATGAGGAGAAGAAAGCTGACAAGCCCCCTGTCAACCTGTAAAATACATAGACCACAACCTGAAAAGGAGACCATATGTCTTGTATCACGCCACTCCAAATCTTAGTCAAGAAGACTTGGTAGCAAACTACGGAAATACTTTGACCCTCTTCCCTGCTTTGGAACAGATTCTATCTCTCAAATGATAGATTTGTTCAAGATGAATTAGTTTATTTGGCCTGGACCATTTACAGTAAGGTCCACAATCTTCCAGCTCTCCCTCCAAATGATCCTTTCCTCGTTGGCGGACTGCGTTGCTGAGGATGATGAACTTAACCAAGCTGGGAACAACCCTCGGTTGAGCGATAAGTTAGCTAGGATCGAGAGGCGGCCAATAAGTATGTTCGAGATGCGGTGAATCTTGCTAATTTAGCCTACATTGAGTTACAGACGGATGGCCTCCATGCCGGGAGGAGCTTCCATGGACCACGGCCTTCCACGATGCTATGTCTAGTCGGCCCGGCCCCTTTAATTCTTGAATCAATTCCCACTATTTCTTACATCACCTCCTTCATTTGTCCCATTTGTAGTGTCGGCCACCACCATACTGTTTACGTCTCACCTCGGCAAATTCTTTGTTTCCACTTCAACCACAACCCATCTCTCTTCCATCCTTCACTCCGATTGATGCCTCATCTTCCATTCCAACCACATCGGTTGCTCTCCCCACTTTACCAATATCGGCCCAACTCTTCAACCTTGGTTCCTCTTTCCTCAACTCCGGTAGTGTCGGTCCCTCGGCTGTTCAAACCATGTCGGTCACCACGCCTTCCATCTCACGGTCTCGATCACTCCTACTCTTGTTCAATCTCATCGGCCATGCCTCCACACCACGTGTCGGCCACTCCCTCTTACGCTCGAAACTTTAGCCATTCCTCCATCGGTTCCCTCATGTCGGTCATATCATCCATTCCTCCCTTGGCGCCACTATTCTGCCCCTCTTCCCTTTGTGTCGATTTTGTGGTTTCATTGCCATTCTTATATCCTCGGTGACAACTGCGGTTTGCTTCTCTTCCCCAAGCCCGACCTTCCTACTCACCCAAACCAAGCCTCTCCCTTTGCTCATTACGCACCTATCTCTTCACACCTCCCACCTCTACATCGGTCCGGTTTACGTCTTGACCCAGCGATCCGAACCTTTCCAAGAGTAGATGATCATGGTTCCCTCTCCGAAAACTCTACGGACAGGCCATGGACTCATCTTCGACTCTTCTAAATCCATTTCGAGGGCGAGTCTCTTCTCTCTCCCTCTCGGTTAGCGGTAGGAAAGCTCGCTTCAACGCAAAATAATTTCAAAAGCTTTGCTACATCCCGGCACTAAAATAGTCTTTCAGAAGACATGCCTACCCCTTCACCCGAAGCACGAGCACGAAGCCCAAATCGGCCTACCCCATGGATGTTTTCTTTCCCACGACCACGAGGATCTTGATATTCATACACATCGGTTATTCTCCGATGCACCTCGGCCTCGACCACTGCTCCGGCCTCTACCTCTTACGGTTCCATGTCTCTGTCGGCTAAGCTTGACCTTCTCTATGCTCATCACTTGCATATGAAGTCGGCCCTCACCGTCATACACATCGACTTGCTACCATTCAACAAGTTGCTTCTGCTCCCAAACCTCACCCGGATCATTACCCGAGGTGCTGTTGCCATTCTTCTTTGGTGCTCCTCGTGAAGCTAATATGGATGGTGGAGGACTCATCTTGCTCTATCAACAAGAATGGTCAAATCGTGCTTTCAATCTTTGGCTATGCTTATGCTTCAAACCATTCGAGGAGGAGAAGAAGCGAGGTGGTGAAAAGATTCTCGAGCGAAGGCGATGCGATCGGCCGGTGACTCGAAGCGTTACTCTTGAAGGCGAAAAGAAGCGAGAAGGCGATGCTCAAGTTGAGCCACAAGCAACTCAAGCGAAGCGAAGGGAAAGAATTCAAGATGCGAAGGAGAACAAGTTGCGGCTGAAGGCTGCGACCAGAGAATGAAGGCTGAAGTTGGTCCATCAGTTGAAGCAGTCCAAAACAACTGAAGGATCCACATCAGTCTATGGAACATTTCATCTCTCTTTACTTTGAACAAACTCCTTTAATCTCTCGTTTTAGTTGTACCTTACATTGGGCATTACGTTTATGATATCAGTTACTACATTGTGGTACTAACAAAATTTTGCAGGAACTTTAAAATTCTTGGCTTTCTGCATTCAAGTGAATGGTTTTAAGCAAATAGGAGGAGATTGTTGAATCTTGAAATTTAAGAGATTTACTTAAAAACATTTCACTTGATTGTCGGCCGGGACAAGCGGCTTATAATTGGTCGGTGGTTATTATTTTGTCGACCAATCTTTCTCGGTGATCAATACGTTGCTATGGAATGAGTTTATCTTTTCCTTATTTGTTTAAACATACTCTAGTACTAACTCTTTCCTACTTTGTGTTTGTGATAGATGTCCTGCCATATAATATCTCCCAAGATCCTTTGTGATCTTACATCTGTCATAACACATTTTCAAAATTCAAATGTGTTCCTAACGGGTTGCTCACACAGACTATCTATATATACCAATTGGAAGCATTGGTGAAGACAACGAGTCTGAAGAATTGCAAAGTCAAGAAACTTTTTACTCACAAGCTCTCAGTCTTCGTCTTCATTAAAACTTTAGCTAGATACCTGTCATTGAAAATTTCTTTCTAGTTATTGTTTAGGCAAAACACTGAGTATTTCAGTTCAAATTATTTCAAACTCAGTAAATTTGTCTCACGAGTTTGATTGCTTCTCAATCATTCTCCCAAACACCGGTCTTTTGTTGTACACTGATCCATTAGAGATCAATTAAGATTTTTAATAAAATTAGTGCACTTCAAAAATCCAAGTCTGACCAACTTGGTAGTGGACGTAGCAGTTTATCTGTGAACCACTTCAACTGAATTGTCAGCCATTTCTTATATTTCTGCTAACTGACTTAACACTTAAGAAGTTGTTAAACTGATTAAGTGTCGGCCAGTTAACAACACTTGTTTGCTTACTTGTTTAGTTAACTTGTGTTCGAATTTCTTCTCTATATTCAGTGATCAAACTTCAAAACAATTTTTTTTAAACTGTTGTGTCAGTCAACTGACCAACTCACTTTAGCTTAAAGAATTTCAAAAGTGTCAGCCAACTGACCAACTCTTCAGTTGACTGACAAAATCAAGTCTTCCGTTGCCAATATTTTATGATTTTCAAATCAATCCCCAAAAGTTTTTAAAAGGCTATTCACCCCCCCTCTAGCCTTATCTGTTGCCATCTGGACTTACGCACACACACACACACACACACACACACATATATATATATATATATATATATATATATATATATATATATATATATATATATTCAGACATGTAAATAGGATAGAATGTGCTACGACAAATTATATTACGAGATAGAGTTCATAATAATACTACCAGCTCTAGCATATATACCGTTGGATATTATTTTTAGTAAAATCTCTAAATTTAAAACAAATAATGTGGAATGTAAGTGACAACATCTTGAAAAGGTAAAACAGTAAATTTCGATTCACCGTCTGTTCTTATTTTGCAATCTTCCTCCACCACCAGTTCGTATCCTCTCTAACCTCTGTTTTACTTTTCCTTCATCTTATCTTTTCCATTCCTTCAAGTATATATTCTCCCTGCCACCCTTATCAGGTTGAGCATGGTTATAAGCTTTTAGGATATTCATTTTCAAAGGTAGAAGCCTTTTAAGTTGAGGGATAAGGGTCAAAGAAGGGTGTCAGGGAAGAAGGAAGTGCCCCAGATAATTCTATTTCCTCACTATGAAAATCTGTTCAAGTGAGAAAATCATCACGGCTAGGTAGCAAATTAGTTCTAACCAAGAATTTTGATTTCTTTCCTTCATCATTAGATAGGTAAAATCTCAATGAAGTTGCACCATAAGCAAGAGATTTTGGGGATTCACAAGGAATAAAACTAAGGGATTCTCCTCCCCCCCCCCGCTTCCTTTTTTTCTCACTATCATGGTTTTGCTCTGTTTAAAGAGTACAAGTTTATGCATAATTTTGCTTTAGTTTCAATTGGGTGTGGCGATTTTATTGATGGGTTTAAAGAAAGGCGGTCACCATCCTAGGCAAGGGCACCATAGACGACCAATGCTCCACGCAAGTTGCTCTCTGTTTATGTGTACTTTGGATTCACAAGGTATAAAACTACAGAAAATAATTAACCGATTATAGGGATTTTACTAGGAAAAATTGGCAAATGAAATCCCTTGCTCGTGGGATAAGAAGAGTCGAGGATTTCCCAAAAGAAAAATCAATCCCACTATAACTCATAAGAAGAATGAAAAGTAAAACGGAGGAAAAAGGAAATTATATGGAACATCAGTGGTGGAAGATTGCCGGGGATTTATTTTCAAGACTAAAATTTATTGTTTTACCCTTTAAAGTGGTGACATATACATTTCACACCATTTGCCTAAAATTTAAAAATCAGACTAAAATTTGATCCAATGGTATTTATGCTAGAGTTGATATTATTACCACGAGTTCAAGCTCGTAATATCAGAACTCGTATGCTATTGTTATATGTAATTGGGAGGTTGTCTCCGCTTAATTTTTGCTTATATATTACATCATTAATTATTGTATTAAATAAATTTAAGTTTGGACAAAATTACTCCTTAATTACTTTTCTATTTTAAGTTGACTAATCAAGGTACTTTTCTAATTACCTTTTAACATTATTTTTTAGTTCAAATATCAAATAACAACATAGTTTCTATTATTATTTTTACTTTTTGTAATGCTTTATTAATTAATCTTATGACTAAAGTTATATTATATAATAATTTGTTTGTCTACCAAACTTTGAGTAAATATGTGTTCTTTGATTTATGAAAAAATAAAAGTTAAATATAAAGGATGCAATTGTAAAAATTGATTGAATAATAAAATCATAGTATTACATAGTATAGTAAAATTTTAAATATTTTGCCTACCTTTACTATTGATTCAAAATTTTAATTATTGAGTTGATTGAAACAAATATTAATACCTACCATAATAATATTATTCAATATATATTTTAAAATAATTTTTAAAACTAAATTAGAAAATTTAATTTTCAATAATAAAATATCCAATTTATTCTTAATTTTTGGTAAAAAATGTATACCTCATATTATTTTTATGATAATGGAATATATGAGACGTGAGTGATTAGAAAAATTGATTAAATATATTTATTATGAAAAAAAGAATAATTACTTTGTTTGTTGAAAATTAAAATGTTAAAAATATACATAGAATAACTATTTTGGTTACTTCCTTCAAATTCGGTCTGTTTTCTCTCTATCCACTCAATTTCTTTGTGTTCGTTTTTAACACTGGTTTCTCTGATGACTTCATTTTATTTGCGTTTTTAATTTGGTTATTTAGGTCTCGTCTGGTACAACGTTTTGAAAACGCATCTTTTTTTAAACGCAACATATTAAAAATGCAACATTTTCAAAACGTAATTTTTTTTCTTGTAAACATGTATGAAAAACTATTTCAAAACGCTATTTTTATAAATAAAATAGTTGTAAACGCTGCGTTTTAAAACAATGCATTGAAATACTTTTAAAGAGAAAATGCTACATTTTTTACCAGCGTTTTAGTCAAAACACTATACCAAACAAGCACTTAGCCTAGTTCCTACTTCCCATATCATGTTTGCCTTACTGTTATTGTAGTTATTTTGGTTATTGGTTTTTATGTTGTATTTTTAGTGGCTTTTTTAGTTTTTTTCTTACCAATTACCGGCGTAGACATATTTTAGTAATTAGAGAGGGGCCAAACTTAGGTAGATTTATGAAGGCGGGTCATTAATCATTAGCTTCTTCGATAGTTAGTAGTCGTCTTAGGTTTATTGTTGTGGGTAAACCTGTTTCTGGAGTTTGTTGCTAGTTTGTATAGTTGATATTTTTTGTTAAAATTTTCTGACATTAATAATATGTCTTTAGTATTAAAAAAAGAAAAGAAAATTTTGGTAATTTTTTTTTAATTGGAAAAACGAGGGGCAAGTGGGCAACCATTGTTTAGGTATATATAAACAATACTAGAGTACTACTTTGTTTTGAGTCGCTTTATTTACCAGAGCCAGAGACCAGAGACCAGAGACCAGAGACCAGAGACAACGGGGGTGGGTGTCGCTTTCTTTCTACAGTTCTTGGCTTCCTCCAAATTCTCTTCTGTATATTTTTCTGTTCAACGAACACCCAAAACCAAGACCAAAACCCCCGGGGTGGTTTAGATAAGAGATCTTTCCAAACAAAATCACTCACTGTTCCATTAAATAAATACAGCAACTGGGGGAGGGGATTCTTTCAAAACCCCAAGTCTCCGCATACACATTCACATTCCGTTACTTAACTTGTTTCACTCCATTTCGATTGCCTTAGACCCTAAGTTTTCTTTCACTTCCTGCAACTATCGGTTTCTTCAGGTTCGTCGTTTTTCACTTTCCTCTCTTTTATTTCAATCGGATTCACATGAATTTACCTTCCAAAGTCTCAGCTTTTAGGGTTTTTCTTTTTCTACCCCTTTATCTGTTCATGATCCATATTTCATTTCTTTCTCATTTTTTACATCCTATTTGACGATCTTCATTTGAGTTCTTATTCTTTTGGTTCCTGCAAATTGGTGATTTTTATATATATATATTTTTTAAATTATAGGTTTATCTTGATATAAACTTGGCTACTTTACACTTCCATTTCGTGTTATTCTTGGTTTTCTTGTAAGTTGAATAGATGGTTATTGCTTGTAGATGCCATTGTTTTGCGAACAATTGTCTTTTTTTTTAATCATTTTAATATATGGGCTTATATTCTGTCATTATAGGGTAACACCTCGTTCCCATCGGAAATTCTTTTCTCCTAAATTATAAATTTATGGATGAATTTTTTTTTTTTTGATATTTTTATGGAGGAAATTTATGGAGGAAATATTACTCCAAAAAATCTTCATAACCTTCAACTTACCCTCTACATAGACTACATGTGATATAAACACCTTCTCTATACTCAAACATTTTTGTAACCTATAACTAACTCCAAGTATACTAAAAATATATCTCTTTATTACTCCCTCTGTTCAGGTAATGAGTCCCCTTTCAAAAATATTGTCTACAATTTCCATAACATTTCAACTTTGCCCCTCATTTGATATTAGCATATTGATTATTCAAGCATTATTATAATTATGAACAACTCTAATGCTAGTTATATTTCCTCTCATTTTTAGAATTTTCAAACATAGGCTCAGGTGGACCCAGGGAGTACTAATCTTTTTACTAGTGGATTTTTTTTATCAGAATGCGTGGTGTATCTTTTTCTATTATGATTTTTTCATTATGACATTTTTGAGAATATCAAGTTTTCGGAAAGAATGGAAAGAAATTGAAAAATTAGTGAAGGTTTATAGCTTGAATTTGAAAATGTGATTTTTTTTCAAGGACCTACTCATAAAGAAGGTAGCCCCTAGGGGTGGGAGAGAGAGAAAGGGCACTCTGGTAAAGACCTTGAGGTCCTTGGTTCCAATCCCCATATCATCAAGGAACCATACTTACCTATCAAAAAAAAAAAAAGAAAAAGAAAAGTAGGACACTACATATATATATGTGTGTGTGTATGCGTGTACATTTGGACAAACGGGTTACTATTTTGACTTGGCATATCTTCTAGAATATGTAGTTGAAGATTTTTTCGACAAGGCTGCTATTCTTATAGTTGATTGATTGTGCTGTTCTTGATGGTTTTGTACAGATTCAGGGTTGTACGCTCATGGCGACAGCTACTATGGCCACTGCAGCAGGCGCAGCTGCTCTTTTGTATTATACCTTGAATAAGAAATTGCAATCACCCACTACAGCAGAAGATGAAGAGGAAAACGGAAGCCTTTTGCAGAATAATGGTCCTTTAGGGATTGATAGAGTTTCCCATAGATTAATTCAGGCCCCTGCAACATGGTTGGAGACAATTTCAACCTTGTCAGAGACTCTTAGATTTACATACTCTGAGACTTTGGGGAAGTGGCCTATTGGAGATTTGGCTTTTGGCATCAACTTTCTCATAAAGAGACAGGCAAGCTTTGTTGTTAAGTATAATGTTCTAACATGTTAGGTTTCATATCCTGATTATTATGGTACCAGTTATATATATTCTGAAGGGGGTACTCTATTTGGAAAAGGGGGAAGAAATTGAATACAAGCCATGACTCAAATCACAAGTAGACGGATATATGATGTTCTTCCCTTATCAAAAAATTAAAATAAAAAAATGATTTTCTTCCCTTTCATTCCATGACTACTTGATAGAGTTGTAACTATTGAAGTCTAATATTGATAAAGCTAACATATGACCTCGAAAATTTAGTTCCCCTTCTCATAAAGTAGGTGTTTATCTTGTTGGCTTCCCTTGAGATAGCTTCTTGTCATTGTTGTATTATGCCACTACAAAATTCATCTTTTCAAAAAGTGCACCAGTTTGGAACCAAGTATTCCTTCTTGGAAATGGTCAGTTGGCATCCTGCTTTTTTCGTTTATCGATCAATTACAGAAGTCGTGAACAAGCATCCGTTAAATAAGGTTTCTGTTTGGGAAAACAAGACTTGATTAACTGCAAGAAAAAAAGGAGTGCAGCTCAAATTTGCATATTAAAGTTTGGCACTAATACACAATCAATTTCTTATGAACTAGCTATGCTCAGGCTCTTTTTAACAGGTTAAGTAGCTAGGTCAAATCCAATTTGTGAGATGGATGAGATGGCAATGATCTATAAGTAACTATATTAAGTGGAGATTGCTTCACCCAGTTCAGTTCATGTCTAGGCTATGAAGGTTTTATCCGGAACAACAAGGCCCTATTCGATAGTTGGCTTGACGCAGATTTAGACTCCTTTAGCCTCCTACTTTTCTCTTTCGGCAATTGGTCCTTGGACAAGCTTTTATGACAGCTCTATCGCTACATCTAGACATAATTGTATAGGTTTGTAGCGGGGAGCTACATCTAGACATAATTGTATAGGTTTGAAGCTAGGTGCTACATCTAGACATAATTGTATAGGTTTGAAGCGAGGAGCCACATCTAGACATAATTGTATAGGTGCGTTTGGATGTTCCATCTCTGATTTGCATCTTCCATGGTGGGCCTTGATTTGATGAATATTTCTTAATCCGCTGATGTAATTATTGGTTTCTTTAGGAAGTTGGCCAAGTTGAAATTCTTATTTTTCGTCATAGGATAGAGCTTTTGTATAACATACAACAATGTAAATTTTTTAAAGAGGGGAAATAGAATGGATCCCTCTAAAAACAATAATTGATTGTAAAGGCAGGCAATGTCGAGGTCTCATGGGAGAGTAGATTATGCCTGTTTTCTCCTTTTCTCATTCTTAATGCATTTGACTATGTTTAAGGGCGAGCCTTGGCAAAGCAGCGGCAAGGTTGCGTCGTTGTGACCTGGAGGTCAGGTCATGGGTAGAACTGCACAAACCGTCCATGTCTAACAGAGTAAGAAAATATACACAAGACTCCATGTTACTTCGGGACCCTCATGTACTAGACTGTTCTTTAGTTTAGACTTATTAGTAGACTAAGCTTGAGCGACCTTTGAGATTCTTTTGCTTTACTTGATGCTATCTTACAGATCTCTGGAGGTGGAGATTAAAGAAAAAAATAGGGTGAAGAATTATGAATCTGGACTTTATCTTTCCTTTTTCTCAAGAAGTGAACACCGTAAACTCCTATGTTCTAGGGAGGCATTAATGATTTAGAGAGCTTTCTGTCTTTATTCTTGAATGGGGAGAAGCTGATACTGATACATGATGTACCAGTGCCTTCTTGTTTTGGAATGTCAATAATGTCATGGTTTTTTGTTAAGATGGTATGCGTCATGTATGTGATTGTTCTCAAGTTATTGCAGCTCAATACAAGGCAATATCAGTATTTTCAACAAGGCCAAGTAACTTGGTGAATTGTGAGATTTCTAATATATGGGACCAGGTTTTTTCAGCTGATGAATTTACTTTGCAGGGGTACTTGCATGTTAGCAGTGTATATGGAGGTACAGAGAGTCAACAGCTGAAAGGATCTGAAATAATTTCCGAGCTAATATATCTATTGGAGTTGTTGACACTTTGCTGGCATTTCTCCAAAAAATCATTTCCTGTATTTTTAGAGGAGACTGGCTATTCACAAGAAGATGTTCTTCTTCAAGAACCTAAAGCTGGAGTAAGTCATTTTGCATATCTAAATATCTGTATTGTGTCTTCTTCTAGTTTCTTCTCTCTTCGCTGGTTGCAGTCGTGTAACTGGTTTTTTTGCTATATGTTTATATCTTCTTCCCCTACCAACAAAGTACTAATAGAAATTAGTAGTTTATAGACTCTCCTGTAAATGGGTGGTACATCTGCTAGTAGAATATTACAGTATAATATGTCTGGAGTGGATTCTTCATCTGAACTTACTTTGGTTGGTTTGGTGCAGATTCTAAAACCTGCTTTCACAATATTAGTTGACCACAAAACAAGAAGGTTCCTTTTACTGATTCGTGGAACTCATAGTATCAAGGACACATTAACAGCCGCTACTGGAGCAGTGGTACCGTTCCATCATTCCGTTGTGCATGAGGGAGGAGTCAGTAATTTAGTTTTAGGTTATGCGCATGGAGGAATGGTTGCAGCTGCTCGATGGATTGCAAAACTCGCAACTCCCCTTCTTCTGACGGCAATGGGCTCTTATCCTGATTATAAGCTTAAGGTGTCAATCTGTTATCATCTGTTTATTGATACTTATCTTTTTTTCCAGTTATTGGATATACAAAATCTAGTTGATGAACGAAAAGAAGAACTCCCCTCTAAATTTTTAGGGTTGTCTACTTCTGGAGCCATTGAATCCTTTCATGGATCAAGAAGTTCAGGGTTAAATCTATGTCCGTCTTTATTGTTATTTCATTATCCACTGCTTTAATTTATAAAAAATAAAAAACAGGATTAAGTTTATTAGATCCGCTACTACTTTATTCTGTTTGTATTGTGCATAAGTGGTTAAGTGGATATATGATTTTGTTATCAAAGAAGTCTCATGTTTCTTTTCGGCTCATCTCACAATATTTTCCTAACAGATGCAATTACTGATGTGTGTTAGATTTGACCACTCATTGGTATCTTAGAATATGTGAATCTGGAAGTCCACTCAAGCACCTTCTTGTTAGTGTTTGGTTTTGCCTTCTTTTATCTGGTGTTCTTTGATGATTCTTCCGGTTTTATGTGCGTGTGATAGTATATTATATATATTAGTGACTAAGGAGAGAACTAATTAAAGACTTGATCTTCGGGACAGATTGTTGGACACTCTTTGGGTGGAGGCACTGCTGCGATTCTAACTTACGTGTTGAGGGAGCAGAAGGAATTATCAACAACAACCTGTGTCACATTTGCTCCAGGTATGTGTTTAATATTATTTGTGTATCTTGTCATCATAACAGCCTTTTGGTTGTAATGTTTGCATTTATCTCGACATGTTATTCTGACCACTTCATATGTGCATTATTTATTTTTAACTTGCACTAGCTATCATGACTGTTGGTTGTGTAGCATTGACTAATTACCGAGTATTCATATCATAAGGTGCTTGTATGTCATGGGAGTTGGCGGAATCAGGCAATGAATTCATCACATCTGTTATAAATGGAGCTGACTTAGTGCCCACGTTCTCCGCTGCTTCAGTGGATGATTTACGTGCAGAGGTTGGAATCTTTGACTGCTCGTTTGAAGTACCTGATTTTTGCTGTGCTAGCATAACTTTAGTGATTGCTGAAGCAGTGAATTTTCAACTCAGCTTTCCTTCCTAATATTCTAGTTTGCTGGAGCTAAACTTGTGTTGCATACATTCTTCATGGTTTATGTACCTTTCTCTTTCATTTTTACAGAGATGCCATTCCTACTATTCTACTCGATAGAACTGTCATAATAAAGTAACATCTGCTGTTTATTTTAGGCCAAAATATGATTAGCCCCCAATGTATCCACCAAATCTCACTTTGCACCCCAATGTTAGTTTTGTCTCATAGTCATGCCCAATGTTACAACGTGTCCACTTTGCCCCCTTGCCGTAAGAGACGTTACATATAGTAACGAAAACAAATATGTGCATGCCATGTGAGGGTTCTTTTAGTACTTCCCAACTTTTCTAATTTTTTTTTCTTTAATTCTGTCTCTCTGTGTTATCTTCTCTTTCCCTTTTGTATCTCACACATGATCACTCATCTGGAAGATTTCAGTCTCTTTCTCTCTTTTTTTTCTTCCTTTTTGCTAAAATCTGACTTTCTCTACCCTCAAAACTTAGTCACCATCCCCAATCAGGCCACCAGTGCTAGTGCTTCACGCTAATGGAGAGAAAGAAAGAGAGAAAATGGGGGATTGGTCTCTCTTCAATTGTCCAAAATGAATCAATAGTCGTCAACGACGAAGACACCAACACCGATCGAATCAAGGAAATTTTACCACTCCCAATCATTCTCTCCGAACGAATCCGTCAATCCATGCCTCGCTTGTCACATTTTTCGCTAAGTGTTTAATGTTCAGGACACTTTGATCAGGGATATGAGGTGGTTTCACAGCATGTTTGAGAGTGCGGCCAAAACTAAAATGAAAATTACAAAATCACCCTCACACATGATTCACATATGATCAGTTTTGTTATCTTTCTAACATCTGTTAGGGAAAGGGGTAAAGTGGGACAAATTGTAATATTGTGTATGACTATGGGACAAAATTGACTAGGGTGCAAAGTGGGGTTTGGTGCATACATTTGGGGGCCAATCATATTTGGCTTTTATGCCACTATCACCTCTACATTTTCTTTCTCGACGATTTGCTGTTGGTCCGTTTGAGTATGAAGTCGTCCATGTGGTACTACCCAGCACTTTTTTTTGGGTGTTCTCTTATTGGCTTAAGTGAGCACTTGTGGGATTACTGAGTGATTTTTAGGAGAATGTTGGGTAATTCCAAATCCTGTTTGTTTCATTGGCCGTTACCAATTTTAGTTGCTGGCAGGTAGTGTTTTAATTTCATTGCATAATAGGGATAAATTATCATGCATATTGCATCGTATATGTTGAGGTTCCATCTCGGCAGCAGAACTAATGTTAATGATTAAATGCAACTTTGCTTGAGCTTTTCTTTTTTGTTAATATGCTCTGCTGATTTAATCCTTTGGACATACAGGGCCTTTTTTTTGTGTGCGCCATATTACTGAATGTTGATTAATATCACAGCTTCCCGTGGTATTGACACTGAAAAACTTTCTCCGTCCAAAAAAGTGTCGTACTTTGCTTTTGAGTTTTTGCCAAAAAGGGAGCATTTTCAATTTTAAGCAATGAATTTTCACTATTTTTTCAATTTCTCTCTTTCTTGTTGAAACATGATATTTTTGTAATGTATCGTGCAGAAAAAAATAGTTTAGTACAATCTAAAGGAAATATATAGTAGGAGAAATGCAATTTTATAAAGTTTGGCTTTTCAAATGTGACTTCGTTTTGGGATAGAGGGAGTAACTGATTCTGCTATTATCTGATTAAGTGTATACCATTAATTTTCACCTATATATTGCTTTGTCGTATGCGCTCATAAACGTTACAACATGCAATGCATTGGGTATCTATCTCGCCTCGGCCTATATCAATTACGGTTTACTTTAAAAGGAAAAGGGCTATCCCATGGTCTGGACTTCTGACCACAAGTCCATATTCACATAGACGAGCTACTTATATACTCCCTCCGTTCCAGGCAAAGAGTCCCCGTTTGAAAGTCAAAACTTTTTAAGAAAATGACACTTTTAGTAGCTCATTACTAATAAAATGACACTTTTGTGCCTTAATTTTTGAAAGTGGACTCTTTAAGTGAAACATCCCAAAATGGAATAGTGGACTTTTTGCCGGGAACGGAGGGAGTAGTTATTACTTGTCTTCCATACTTTCTAAAGGATTTTTGGAGAAATGTTTTCACACATGTGAAGTACACATTATTAAAACCTATAAAATGTATCTGTTGTCCCAGTAAATGTATATCTGCGATATGATGACCCACACCATTATGGTTTTTGATTTTTTCATATTGGTTTACGATGTTGTAAGTATTGAATGTATGGGTGTATTTGATACATAGGTTCTCGAGCCTGATGGTGTGTATCTGTTCCAGTTTTACACTTGGTGATATAATTTATGTCACAGCACGAGACTTTGATCGTGGTTGTGGTAGATCTTGATGGAATTATAAACCAGGTACATTGAAGGCTCTTCTTACCTTTCTAATTGTCTTCTTATCTCTTCAGGTGACATCATCTGCATGGCTGAATGATCTTAGGACTCAGATTGAGCGTTCAAGAATTCTTAGCACTGTCTACCGATCCGCATCAGCTCTGGGATCTCGGCTTCCATCCATTGCAAGTGCTAGAGCAAAAGTTGCTGGAGCAGGTGCAATGCTGCGTCCAGTTTCCAGTGGTACTCAGGTACATTCTTCATTGCTAGTGCACTTATGGTTTGACACAATTTGGTCCTGCTCTTCCACCAAAGTGGATATGCCTAAAATACACTAAGAATCTAATGTGTAGTCCTAACGTTGGTTTTTTATCACAATTTCTTGCTTTTCTGCCTCTTATTCTCTCACTCATCTATTTATTGTAGCTAGTACAGGGTACGAGTACTCGATCTTACTTTATAACTTGGCTGAATAGTTTTTGACGGTTCATCTGTCACTCCTGCTTGGTTGTTAGATTTGATAATCTGAAATACTAGTTTAAGCGTTAGGATATGTAGTCCCAAATGTATCATGTTGGGATTGGTGAGCCAACTGGTGCTTTAATAGTTTTTATTACAACTTTCTAAGAGATACCCAATGTGGTCTTACTCTTCCACTAAAGTAGATATGCCAACATTTCACTAATAATCTAATGTGCGTCCCCAGCTTAGGGTTTTTATCACAATTTCTTGCCTTTTGCCTCTTTATTCTCTCGCCCACCCTTATTATTGAGATAGTTGTGTGCATGTATGTGAAAGTTATGGTCCTTTTGACCGCAGGGAACAAACTGGTGGTTACTTGATCTTACTTTCTAGCTTGGCTGAATAATTTTGATGGTTCATCTGTTATTCCTGCTTGGTTGTTAGATTTGATTATCTGAATTACTAGTTTTAGGGTTAGGCAATATTGGTAGGCCCATATGTATCATATTTGGATTGGTGAGTGGACTGGTGCTTCAATTAATTTTTAAAACTTTCGAAGATATGCATTTTATTTTTTATTTTTTATAACTTTCGAAGAGATGCATTTTAGTTTAATTACACTCTTTAAGAGAGAAAAATCACCCTACTCACAATTAGAAGCTAGAGGAGACTTTTGCTACATTCATGCATGTAGCCCTGTCCTCTACAGCTTGGTCAAAGGTGTTATATCCTCATTTTCTTTTCCTTTCGAATTCTATAATTTTCCACTTCACTTTTTTTTTTTTGGGTAAAAAGAAATTGGGCAATTTGATAACACTTCAATTATTTTTTATAACTTTCGAAGATATGCATTTTATTTTTTATAACTTTCGAAGAGATGCATTTTAGTTTAATTACACTCTTTAAGAAAGAAAAACCACCCTACTCACAATTAGAAGCTGGAGGAGACTTTTGCTACATTCATGCATGTAGCCCTGTCCTCTACAACTTGGTCAAAGGTGTTCTATTCTCATTTTCTTTTCCTTTCGAATTCTATATTTTTCCCACTTCACTTTTTTTTGGGTAAAAAGAAATTGGGCAATTTGATAACATCTCCACTTCACCTCTTCTTAAGAAAGTTGTTCTATGACAATCTCCAAATTGGGCGATTTGATTACATCTCTTGTATTTTTGTTGACTTTAGGTTGTGATGAAGAGAGCCCAAAGCATGGCTCAAGCAGCATGGTCACGTCCTGCACTTGGCTTGTCCTCGTGGTCTTGCATGGGTCCACGCCGGCGAGTTTCTGTTGTCAGTTCAAACTCAAACCATGGGGGAAGAAACACAGAGGCTTCATCTGCCGAAGGGGAAACTTTAGAACATCCTGTATCGCCATCACAGAGATGTACAGAAATTGACTGTTCCTGTTCCGATGAATTGAGAATTGATGGTGAGGTGGACGTTGATCTTCATGGTGACGAGGATGATCTCATGAGCCCAAACACACTTGAAGATCGCATGACTGAAGTTGAATTATGGCAACAACTTGAGCATGAACTTTATAGTCAGACAGAGGAGGAAGCTGAGACAGCAAATGAAATAAGGGTAGAAGAAGCAGCAGCCATTGCGGAAGTGCAGGAGAGTCAGACTGAGACCTTTGTACCCGAAATAAAGGAGGCCCACAGATTTTTTCCTCCAGGAAAGATTATGCATATTATCACACTTCCCCATAGCGAGGTGGAGGGTGAAAGTGATATGGCTAACTCCAGTGACATGGGTAACAGTCAGGTGGCTGTGGCAGAGAGTAGGGTTGGGATTTTCCTCACTCCTAGATCTTTGTATAGTAAATTAAGGCTATCACAGACTATGATCAGTGATCACTTTATGCCAGTCTATAGAAGACAGATTGAAAAGCTGATTAAAGAACTTGAGAAGGAAGATACGTCCAAAAGCCATAATTGCCAGGAGGAAATTGACAGAGTTTTATATTGAAAGGATTGTTTGAAACCATAAATCTTTTTGAAGCTTAATGGTATCTAGGGGATGCCCAGGTGCTGAATCCATGCTTTCTCAACATATCTTCATTGTTTTTCAATGATTTACATCAGAGAGTATGGTGGGCGCTGATCGGCAAAACTGGATTAATGCTTTGGGCGGTGCTTCTGCTCTGCAATGGAAAACTTCATTCTTCAAACTGAGCACAGGTTGTAAGATGTAAAATTCTGTATATACACTGATTTAGGTTGAGATACTGATTCGTTCATTCTTCAATGTAATGAACTTTTATGTTAGTAATCATATTTTTTCATATCAGATTCCTAAAAGGGTAGCTCATACTCCCCAAGACCGAGAGTCCGGTGCTATTCGTCGTCAAGATCGAACAACGCCCTGCGCATCGCGCACGATGCGCAGGATTCAAGAGGTGGCTTCCACCTCCCACCGTGTATAGAATTGTAAACGAATTGAATCAAATAGAACATCATTCGATTTGTATTCGTGAAACTATTCGATTTATCAATTGATTTATTGATAAACCATAGATAAACCAGGTGAGTGTCTGTTAACTGACACTGGTTACCAAACAACAGGTTTGCAAACTGGTTTATCAATTGGTGTATCTACTGGTTTATTAATAAACCATAGATAAACCATGTCATTGTCTGTTAACAGTGTTAACTGGTCTGTGTTTTATAAAAAGGTTACCAAACAGGTTTGTACCTTGGTTTGTAAACTGGTTTATTTATAAACCATAGATAAACCAGGTGAGTGTCTGTTAACTGACACTGGTTACCAAACAGCAGGTTTGCAAACTGATTTATCAACTGTTGTGTCTACTGGTTTATCAACTGGTTTTTAATAAACCATAGATAAACCATGCCATTGTCTGTTAACAGTGTTAACTGGT
Organism: Codonopsis lanceolata; assembly: GCA_013146195.2. NCBI lineage: Eukaryota > Viridiplantae > Streptophyta > Magnoliopsida > Asterales > Campanulaceae > Codonopsis > Codonopsis lanceolata. The sequence goes on from CM028378.1 coordinate 2,370,424, forward strand.
CTGTGGTTTATAAAAAAGTTACCAAACAGGTTTGCACCTTGGTTTGCAAACTAGTCTATCAACTAGTTTATTGATAAACCATAGATAAACCAAGTGAGTGTATGTTAACTGACACTAGTTACCAAACAGGAGGTTTGCAAACTGGTTTATCAACTGGTGTGTCTACTGGTTTATTAATAAACCATAGATAAACCATGTCATTGTCTATTGACAGTGTTAACTGGTATGTAGTTTATAAAAAAAGTTACGAAACAGGTTTGCACCTTGGTTTGCAAACTGGTTTATTGATAAATCAGGTGAGTGTCTGTTAACTGACACTGGTTACTAAACATCAAGTTTGCAAACTGGTTTATCAACTGGTGTGCCTATTGGTTTATCAACTAATTTATTAATAAACCATAGATAAACCATGTCATTGTTTGTTAACAGTGTTAACTGGTCTGTGGTTTATAAAAAAAGGTTACCAAACAGGTTTGCACCTTGGTTTGCAAACTAGTTTATCAACTGGTTTATTGATAAACTATAGATAAACAAGGTGAGTGTCTGTTAACTGACATTGATTACCAAACAACAGGTTTGCAAACTGGTTTATCAACTAGTGTATCTACTGGTTTATTAATAAACCATAGATAAGCCATGTCATTGTCTGTTAACAATGTTATCTGGTCTGAGGTTTATAAAAAAGGTTACCAAACAAGTTTGCAAACTGGTTTATTGATAAACCATAGATAAACCAGGCGAGTGTCTGCTAACTAACACTGGTTACCAAACATCAGGTTTGCAAACTGGTTTATCAATTGGTGTGTCTACTGGTTTATCAATTGGTTTATTAATAAATCATAGATAAACCATGTCATTGTCTTTTAACAGTGTTAACTGGTTTGTGGTTTATAAAAAAGGTTACCAAATTGGTTTGCACCTTGGTTTGCAAACTAGTTTATCAACTGGCTTATTGATAAACCATAGATAAACCAAATGAGTGTATGTTAACTGACACTGGTTACTAAACAGCAGGTTTGCAAACTGGTTTATCAACTAGTTTATTAATAAATCATAGATAAACCATGTCATTGTGTGTTAATAGTGTTAACTGGTATGTGGTTTATAACAAAGGTTACCAAACATGTTTGTACATTGGTTTGCAAACTAGTTTATTAACTGGTTTATTGATAAACCATAGATAAACAAGATGAGTGTATGTTAACTGATACTGGTTACCAAACAGTAGGTTTGCAAACTGGTTTATCAACTGGTGTGTCTACTGGTTTATCAACTGGTTTATTAATAAACCATGTCATTGTCTGTTAACATTGTTAACTGGTCCGTGGTTTATAAAAAAGGTTACCAAACAGGTTTGCACCTTGGTTTGCAAACTGATTTATCAACTTGTTTATTGATAAACCATAGATAAAACTGGTGAGTGTCTGTTAACTGACACTGGTTACCAAACAGCAGGTTTGCAAACTGGTTTATTAATAAACCATAGATAAACCATGTCATTGTTTGTTAACAGTGTTAACTGGTCTGTGATTTATCAACTGGTTTATTAAATGCACATGGTTTGTTAAGGCAATATATTCCTTTAACATTGAAATACATTGAGTATATGAATGTATTTATTTATTATTTTCAATATTGCGTAGATATTACTTCAGATTTTAGGCCCTCAGTTATTTATTTTGGACATTTTGTATAAGACGACATTGTCGGATGCTCATGGAAATTTATTGACAAACGGAATCCAAGGGAAGTTGGTATCAGTAATGAAAGTACATGTGAAGAGTTATATGGTAAAGTACGAACCATTTGCCAAGTTGATGACATAAAGATAAGATTTCTTACCCCAGTAACGACAAATGCTTTAAAATTTCCCATCTTAATTACTAAAGATGAAGATTTTGAATGCTACTTGAATCTTAACAAACTAGGGGTTCAATCTCCACTTTTTGTTACCCGTTTGATCATGGAAAATTTGGACTTGAACCGAGGAGAAAATAATGAAACTGGTTTTGACATGGAAACTAATGGAGAAGAGGAAAATAATAGAGAAGATGAAAACAATGGAGAAGAGGAAGAAATGGAACATGGAGATTTTTTTCCCAATAACCCTACTGAACTTGCCACACCGTCGAGACAGTTTGATGGGTTCAGTCAAGAGAACATAGTTCAACAGAGATGAACCTTTATCCAATAACCCTAATGATTTTGCTACACCCACGAGATAGATGTTTGATGGGTTCAATTAAGACAATAGAGATGAAGCCAATAGATATTTTGCATCTTTGTACATGAAAGTTGATTGTACCCTACTTCTCCATATTTACTGCATCTTTGTCTTTTGCGAAACTCTCCGATCGATGAAATTCTCAATGCTCTGCGACGTCTAGCTCGTGGTTGGAATTTAGGTGGCAAGACAGTCATTACCTTAATTGCATTTGACATGTCACATTCCTCTTGATTGGGTGCTGGGAAGATGTTACATGAATATGCCATTCTCCAAGATGATGTTGTATAGAATGATGAGCACAATGGGTACACTGAAAAAACGTCTCTTAATGCAAACTGCAACTGCGTGCTCGCATGGTACATGCTTCAATTGAAACCTTTGGCAAGTGCAAGTATGTTTATCAAATCCACTGTGGAATACTTATTACCACCTCTCACCACATACATGGACTGATTGATGGCTTCAATAACCGTATACTTCTTGGCCATCTCTCTAGTTTTGGCTAGTTTTGCTTCCATTACCGGGGTTAAAACGGTTGTACACCCTGAAGCTGACTTACGCCTATCACAAAACCATTTCTGCAACGTTTTTCCAATACTTTGAAACAAGGAAAGTATAGGAGTCTTTCGAGCTTCCTTGAACATTGAGTTAAGAGACTCCACATTATTTGAAGTCATGATATTGTAACGATTTCCTTTGCAATGTGACCTCGCCCAAGTTTCAAATTTTGTCTCACTAAGATATTTCCAACCATTTTCATCGGTTTTTTTGAATTTGAGACGTATGCGTGTTGAACTCTTCTATGGTATAAGCCTCTGCCGCTCTTATAAAAAGGGACATCGTGTCAGGCTTACGGGTTACAACCCTTAAGCTTCCCTTTAGATGATAGATACAATGAACATGATGTGCACTCTGATAAACATTTTGGACTGCAGTAATAAGACTCCTATGTCTGTCAGAAATGATCACAAGTGATTCATTATCATCTGTTATTTCTTTCAACTTCATAAAAAACCAAGTCCATGATGCATCATTTTCAGAATCGACAATAGCCCATGCAAGAGGATATATCTGCATATTACCATCTTGACAAGTTGCATTAATCAATGTACCTCTATATCTTGCAGTTAAAAATGTTCAATCCATAATCACCATTGGACGCATTACAACGTGGAATCCGAGAATGTAAGCCCCATACGCCAAGAAGAAGTACTTGAATCTGTATTCATTATCAAGCTCTAAAGAGTAGACTGTTGATAGATTGACCAATTGCAAGTTGTGGGCATATGCAACCAGCTTCTTGTAATTATCCTCAACTAAACCCCTGAGTTGTGTTAAGACATCTTCTCTAGATCTCCTCGCTTTTTGATAGTTTAGTGAAACCCCCAATGTTCTAGGCACTTCCGCAATGATTTCCTTCGGTTGTAACATAGTGTCGCGATCCTCCAACCTTGGTGAAATGTGTTTCCCAATCATACGTGTTGTCGCTTGCCTATGATCAACCATGCACATATTTTGGGGGCAACAATGTTCGGGTGTATATTTTCGAATCTCAAAATAATCACTTTATGAGTACTTTGTTGCAAACAAACGCCATTTGCAATTATCATCAACACAAACTAAAGTGTACACTGTCTTGTTGGATTTTTTTGTTTTGAACTCAAACTTATGGTTCAATGCAAGCAAGTGCACATCATTCTGAAGCTCCTTCTTGTTATTGAATACTTGTCAAACATTCAAATCAATCTTTTCCGGTATCATTCGCGTTGTACTTGCAACCGAATAAGTCTCTAAATTATCGCTTGTGAACTGATTGTCTTGATCTTTGTTGTCTTCATCTCTGTTGTGTTAATTGAACCCATCAAACATCTATCTCGTGGGTGTAGCAAAATCATTAGGGTTATTGGATAAATGTTCATCTCTGTTCTCTTGATTGAACCCATCAAACTGTCTCGACGGTGTGGCAAATTCAGTAGGGTTATTGGGAAAAAAAATCTTCATGTTCCATTTCTTCCTCTTTTCCATTGTTTTCATCTTCTCTATTATTTTCCTCTTCTCTATTAGTTTCCATGTCAAAACCAGTTTCATTATTTTCTCCTCGATTCGAGTCCAAATTTTCCATGATCAAACGGGTAACAAAAAGTGGAGATTGAACCCCTAGTTTGTTAAGGTTCAAGTATCATTCAAAATCTTCATCTTTAGTAATTAAGACGGGAAATTTTAAAACATTTGTCGTTGCTGGAGTAAGAAATCTTATCTCTATATCATCAACTTGGCAAATGGTTTGTACTTTACCATATAACTCTGGCAAAACACACCTTTGGGCCACTGTACTATTCAAAACATTGCAATTAGGCCACTGAGATATCAAAATTTTCAGGATGGCCACTGTACCAGACTTATCTTGCACGTTAACCCCTTTTTTGGATGGACGTTAAGTTTGGTTAAATGTCTATTTTGCCCTCGTCTTCAACTTCCATTGTGATCATCTTCATCATCATCAGGTCAAAAAATCAAAGAATTGTAGATGACAATGGCAAACTCAAATTAAACCCAGATCTAAAACGAAAATAAAAAAACTCTGCTTTAGATCTGGGTTGAAATGTTTTTTGATCGATCACCACTCTGTTCTTTCCCTTTGGTGGGCATAATTTTTCAAACCCATCTAGGGGAGATAAACTATGTACAACTACATCGTTTGACGCCCTACGGACAATCAACGGCTTGTTAGGGCTTGAATTTTCTTTATCAAAGCTGTCTCTAAAAGGGAAGGGCTTGGAGTATTACGGAGGAGGGAGGGGAGAGAAACAGAAACTTTCATTGGTGTAGTCAAGACTGGCCATGAGCTCTCATGAGTTGATTACTTCCGGTGGCTCGGGACGGAAGGATCTGGATTCGAGAGGGGGATCGAAAAAAGAGAGCCGAGGGTGAATCGAGGAGGTGGGGTGAGGGCAACGGTCGGGGAGTGGTCTGAAGGAGGTGGGTCGAGGGTCAAGAGTCCATTCCCACCGATATGACTGAACTCATCGTCCTGGTTCAGCAATGTTGACGAAACACAACCCATTGTTGGATCGGTTCAAAGAGAGTGGGAGATTGTGTAGTCAAGACCAGCCATGAGCTCCCATGAGTTGATTACTTCCGGTGGCTCGGGACGGAGGGATCTGGATTCGGAGAGGGGATCGGAAAAGAGAGAGGTGAATCGAGGAGGTGGGGTGGGGGAAGGAGTGGTGCGAAGGAGGTGGGTCGAGGGTCAAGAGTCCATTCCCAACGATATGACTGAATTCATCGTCCTGGTTCAGCAATGTCGACGAAACACAGCCCATTGTTGGATCGGTTCAAAGAGAGTGGGAGATTGAGAAATTGGGAGTGTTGACTGTATCTGGTTCATTTTTTATTTTTGTTTTAGATCTGGGTTTAATTTGAGTTTGCTATTGTCATATGCAATTCTTTGATTTTTTGACTAGATGATGATGAAGATGATCATCCATATGCAATTCTTTGATTTTTTGACCGGATGATGATGAAGATGATCACAGTGGAAGTTGAAGACGAGGGCAAAATAGACATTTAACCAAACTTAACGTCCATCCAAAAAAGGGGTTAACGTGCAAGATAAGTCTGGTACAGTGGCCATCCCGAAAATTTTGACATCTCAGTGGCCTAATTGCAATGTTTTGAATAGTACAGTGACCCAAAGGTGCGTTTTGCCTATAACTCTTCACATGTACTTTCATTGCTAATACCAACTTCCCTTGGATTCCGTTTGTCAATAAATTTTCATGAGCATCCAACGATGTCTTCTTCAATAAAATGTCCAAAATAAATAACTGAGGGCCAAAAATCTGAAGTCATATCTGCAATATTGAACATAATAAATAAGTACATTCATATACTCAATGTATTCCAATGTTAAATGAATAAATTGCCTTAAAAAACCATGTGTATTTAATAAACTAGTTGATAAACCACAGACCAGTTAACACTGTTAACAGACAATGACATGTTTTATCTATGGTTTATTAATAAACTAGTTGATAATAAACCAGTAGATATACCAGTTGATAAACCAGTTTGCAAACATGATGTTTGGTAACCAGTGTCAGTTAAGAGACACTCACTTGGTTTATTTACGGTTTATCAATAAACCAGTTTGGAAACCAAGGTGCAAACCTGCTGTTTGGTAACCTTTTTTATAAACCACAGTCCAGTTAATATTGTTAACAGACAATGACATGGTTTATCTATGGTTTATTAATAAACCAATAGATACACCAGTTTGCAAACATGCTGTTTGGTCCCCAGTGTCAGTTAATAGACACTCACTTAGTTTATCTATGGTTTATCAATAAACCATTTTGCAAACCAATGTGCAAACCTGTTGTTTCGTAACCAGTGTCAGTTAACAGACACTCACCTGGTTTATTTATGGTTTATCAATAAACCAACTGATAGACCAATGTGCAAACCTGTTTGGTAACATTTTTTATAAACCACAGACCAGTTAACACTGTTAGCAGAAAATAACATGGTTTATCTATGGTTTATTAATAAACCAATAGATACACTAGTTGATAAACCAGTTTGCAAACATGCTGTTTGGTAACCGGTGTCAGTTAGCAGACACTCACCTGGTTTATCAATAAACCAGTTTGCAAACCAAGGTGTAAACCTGTTGTTTGGTAACTTTTTTTATAAACCACAGACCAGTTAACATTGTTAACAGACAATGACATGATTTATCTATGGTTTATTAATAAACTAGTTGATAAACCAGTAGACACCAGTTGATAAACCAGTTTGCAAACCTGCTGTTTGGTAACTAGTGTCAGTTAACAGACACTCACTTGATTTATCTATGGTTTATCAATAAACTAATTGATAAACCAGTTTGCAAACTAATTAGCAATGATTTATTAATCTTTTTTTTTTGCAAACTAACATTGTGGATTGATAAACCAGGTTATGTGCCAATGTATAAGGTACGAGTTCAAAATGCACATGATTGTCGAACGGTTGTGTATTTTGCAAAGAAAGACCAGTTTTGGACCATGATTGAATTTGCAGAAAACTAAAATGGATTCAGATGAATGCTTATGGAAATGAACCTGAATACTAAATACACAATTGATGAGCTTGCTTTGAATTTGGAAGAGAACTTTTCTGAATTCAACGACACGACTGAGAGAGACAGTATTCGACGAGTCAGGTAGTAGCAAGAGAAATGGAAAAAGTAGGTTTTATTATGCATTTCTACAGTCAGGTTTTCTGTTCTTATTAACGGTCAGCCTAAAGGTTTTTTCTCGAGCTCGAGAGGTTTGTGACAAAGGAATCCCTTCTCTCCATTCCTTTTCATTGTGGTTATGGAGGCCCTTAGTCGGCTCATTGATAAGGCAGTAGCAAGAGGCTTTATTAAGGGCTTCAAGGTGGGTAATGATCCTGGTCGGGGTGTTACTATTTCTCTCCTCCTTTTTACCGATGACACCCTAGTTTGCTGCGATGCAGAAAGTGACCAACTGGGCTGCCTTCGTCTAATCTTGCTGATTTTCCAAGATATATCGGGCTTGGAGACTAATGTTTCGAAATGTGAGTTAATCCCCTTAGGTAGAGTGGATAACGTGGAGGCTTTAGCCTCGTTCTTTGGCTGCATCGTTTCTAGTCTTCCTACTTCGTACCTAGGTTTATCTCTTGGTTCGTCTTTTAAGAACAGAAATGTGTGGAACTCAGTAATGGTTAGGTTTGAAAGGCGGTTGGCGGGGTGGAAAAGACCATTCTTATCAAAGGGTGGAAGACTTACTCTTATTAAGAGTACTTTTTCTAATCTTTCCACTTATTTTCTATCGTTATTTATGGCCCCCGTTTCAGTTTTAAAAAGACTTGAGAAGTTAGAAAGAGATTTCCTTTGGGAATGAGACAAAGAGAAGAGGAATTATCATTTAGTCGGGTGGGACTCAGTGTGCTCTAACAAGGAGAGTGGGGGTCTTGGAGTTAAAAATCTCTGAGTCTTCAACAAGGCTCTGTTGGGCAAGTGGCTTTGGAAGTTTTTAGTGGATAAAGAGTCGCTATGGAGGAGGTTAGTGGTGAGCAAATATGGAGCGGGTGATCATCTCTGGTTCCCAAAGAAAGTTCTGTCCTCTCATGGATCTAGTGTCGAAAGGTATTATAGGAGTGGAATGCTATCAACAGGTTCATCAAATTGATTTAGGGATGGGAAATCAAGTTGGTTCTGGAAGGACTTTTGGTTCGGTACTAATACCTTGCAACTGATGTTTCCTAGCCTTTACAACATTGCAGTCAATAACAAGGAAATGGTGAGTTCGTTGGTGGTCAATCAAGGGGGTACAGACCTTTGGATTCCTGTTTTTCGTAGAAATTTGCGTGACTGGGAGATTGACGAAGCAATGCGGTTCATGGATTTGCTCCAGGGTTGCAAGAGGCAGGTTTTGAGTGAAGATAAAATTATCTGGGAGGCTTCTAATAACAGATTGTTTTCCGTTAGATCTTTCTACTCTAAGATGATTGAGAAGGAAAAAAGTTTATTCACATGGAAGGAGATATGGAAACATAAAATCCCTGGTAGGGTAGTTTTTTTTTGTTTGGGAGGCAGCCAGGGGCGTCGTATTGACCGGGGAAAATTTGAGATCTCGGGGTTTGATTTATGTTAATCGGTGCTACATGTGCAAAAGTGAGGAGGAGGATGTAAATCATTTGCTGCTTCATTGCTCTATGGCTAGGGAGTTATGGAACTTCCTTTTCCTCTCTGCTGATGTTCAGTGGGTTATGCCCAGGATTGTTATTGATACGCTTCGGGGATGGCCTTCTTTTACCCGGAATAGAATGAGTGCTTTTTGGAAGTATGCCTCTTCAGCTATTTGGTGGACCATTTGGAAAGAGAGGAACAAAAGGGCTTTTGAGAACATTGAATCTGATGTTGAAGGAATCAAAAAGGCTTTTCTTATGTATTTGAGATTCTGGTGCTTAACTGCCAATCCAACTTTAGAGGACCCTTTTTGTAACTAGATTTGGGTCTTTTGGTTTGTAGTTTAGTGTATGTATACTTCTAGTGTTTAAGGATGCGTCTCTTTTTTTGACGCCTGTTAATATTACTTATACTTTACTTATCAAAAAATAAAATAAAAAACGAATTCACTGAAAAAAGAGAAACCCTTGTACCTTTCCATACCACCTTATCCACCAGTTTGTCTATATTCAGCTTTTGAAGCCTCCCTAAGAGCTGCACAACTGACTCAATCTTCCAATCATGAAAATTCTTTTTGAACGTGGGATTCCAGATAGGGTTACCCTCCATCGTAGACAAAACAGAACTAACTCTACAATCCTTATCTGTGGAAACCTCGAATAAGTTCTAGAACACCACCTTCAAACACGTATCTCCGCACCATCTATCTTCCCAAAATCTCACAGAGACCCTGTTGCCAACCTCAAATGCAATGAATCTCTCAAAAGAGCTCCACCCTTTCTTGATGCCTCGCCACACTCCCACCCCATAAGTAGAATTGACCGCACTTGGGAACCAGCAGTGATCCCCTACTCCATACTTACAAACCACCACTTGTCGCCAAAAAGTCTCCTTGTCTGTAAGATACCTCCACAACCATTTTCCCAGCAAAGCCTCGTTAAAGAATTTGAGTTTTATGATGTTCAGACCTCCCTCTTGAACCCTGGAGCAAACTTTCTCCCAGTTCACTAAATGAAACTTATGCCTATCTGTATGCCCTTCCCACAAGAAATCTCTTTCCAACTTCTCTAATCTTTGCCTTATTGTGGCAGGAATCACAAAGAGCGATAGGAAATAGGTCGGTAAATTAGCAAGAGTGTTCTTGATTAAGACTAATCTCCCCCTTTTAGAAAGGAGTTGACGTTTCCACCCTGCCAATCTCTGCTCGAAACGCACAATCACTGTATTCCACAACACCCTACTATTTGACTGCACACCTATGGGAAGACCAAGGTAATAGGAAGGAAGAAAAGCAGACTTACATCCAAAGAATGAAGCTAGATCCCCAACATTTTCCACAACCCCAGCAGGAGTAATTTCACTCTTGGAAATGTTAATTTGAAGACCCGAAACTGCTTGAAAGAATAATAATACCAATCGAAGATACCCCAACAGAGCCTTATCTGCACCGCAAAAAACCAAGGTGTCATCGGCAAAAAGAAGGTGGGAAACCGACACCTCCCTCTCCCCTCTCCTCCTCCCCACCTTTAACCCACTTATAAAACCTTCCAGCATTGCCTTCTCTAACATCCTGCTAGAGCCTCCATAACAACAATAAATAGAAAAGGGGACAAAGGGTCACCTTGACGCAAGCCCCTCGAGCTTGAAAAAAACCCCGATGGTTCCCCATTCACCAAAATAGAGAAGCGTACCGTAGAGATGCAGAATTGGATCCATTGGATCCATTTAATACCAAAACCCATTCTTTCCAACATGTATAACAGAAAGTCCCAGTTCACAGTAATAAGCTTTCTTGATGTCCAACTTACACAATAACCCCGGAACACCGCTTTTCAACCTGTCGTCCACGACTTCATTGGCAATAAAAGATGCATCCAAAATCTATCTATCCTTCACAAAAGCGGGCTGCGACGCCGAAATAATTCAGCCCATTACCCTTTTCATTCTTTGGGCTAACACTTTGGAGATCAGCTTGTAAATGCCACCTACCAAGCTAATCGGACGAAAGTCTTTCAAATCTGTCGCACCACTCTTTCTTGGGATCAAGGCTATGAAGGCAGCATTAAGGCTTATTTCAAATCTCAAACTCGAATGAAAGAACTGATACACCTCCATGATATCCCCCTTAATCACCTCCCAACAATTCTGAAAAAATGCCATTGAAAACCCATCGGGACCTGGGGCTTTATCTCCCTCCATCTTACGTAACACAGCTGCCACTTCCTCAACCGAAAAGGGAAGATCCAAGACCGCCGAGTCATCGGACCGATTCGTCAAAGGCAATTTCATCCGATTTGGTCTCCAATCCCCACTTTCCTCATATTGTCGCCTATAAAAATTCATAATGCCAACCTTAATTTTCGCCTCATCCTCTAACAAAGACATCTTCAATCCGACGACCTAATTTTTTTTCGCTCCACGGATCTTTGCCATCCCGTGAAAGAACTTGGTATTACTATCTCCTCCTTTAACCACGCACCGCGACTTTTGTCTCCAACAGATCTCTTCACGGATAAGAAGACTCTTCAACTCCTGTTTCAACTGCACCCAAGGGACTCTTTTGTCTCATCCAATAGACCATCCCCTGCTCTCTCATCCAACCTGCATATCTCATCCGAAATGTATTTGATTTTAAACTCCACCTTTCCGAAAACCTCTATATTCCAAACTTTTAAATCCTCCTTAAGTAACTTCAGTTTTCTAGCTATTCTGAAACTTGGATCACCTGCCACCAAGTAAGAATCCCATCTAGCCTTCACCCAATCCAGAAACCCCGGCCCTTTTAACCACATATTCTCAAACCCAAAATGAGTTTTCCTTTTAGAACTACCGCCGCACTCAAGAAGCAAAGGCACATGATCTGATGATAGCCTCGTGTAGACAAGACCGAAGAACCACTAAAACAACCGGCCCAATCCTCGAAATTAAGAATCTATCAATTCTCGAAAATTGATGACGCCTCCATTTCTAAACCACGTGAAATCGCCCCTACCAAAGCAAGATCCACCAGCTCCATCTCATTAATGAAATCATTAAACTCCATCATTTCTCTAGAATAAATATGAGAACCAGAACGTTCGTGAGGGAATCTTACCGCATTAAAGTCACCCCCTACACACCAAGGCACATCCCATCTAGCCTTTGTATCCTTTAATTCTACCCAAAATCTCTCCCTAGCGGCAGCTACACGCCGTAAACCCTCAGAAAAGCCAATCTCGCCATTATCCAAAATCTTCAAAGAAACACGAACGAGAATTCACCCAAAGAAAGAGTCAACTTTCGACGTAACACTTCGCCCCACATAACTAACACCCCCCCAACAGCCCCTACAGAACCTAAATGAACCCAGTCCACCCCTCTAGCACTCCAAACACTATTAATGATACTAACATCAACCTTCTCCATTTTCGTTTCTTGAAGACAAACAACATTTGGTTTCCATCTCCTGATCAATCCTTTAATTAGTGTTCTTTTATTTACATCATTAAGGCCCCACACATTCCAAGTAACAATTCTAAGATGCATATTAAACAATTTTTTTCCTCCTTCTTTCCCCCCCTTTCTGGCACAAGAACATATCAGCATTAAGACTACTGCACAACTGTTTAAACTCCCTTTTACCTTTCTCCCTAATTTTGTTCTGCCTTTTGCAGCTATCTCCCCCTGATGATCTCCACTTCTTCTCGATGTCCAGAAGTAAATCCAGGATCTGATCCTCATAACCTGAACCAGCCACCCCCAAAGCCTTCTCGACACCTAGAGCCTTTTGTTTAACCCATACCAAAATATTCTCATCCACCTCTTTATCTGCGAGATATGCCACATCACACGTATCTTCTGGACGAATTATGTTGATCGGAGTACATGAAATAGGCTCACCTTCCCCCTATGGCAACTCCTCCTCCAGCTTATCAATATTTGAAGAAGACTCATACGCAAAGTTCCCAACATTCAAGAACTTCACTTCATTCTCCATGCCTAACTTGAGAGTCTGCAAAGCGTTCTCACCTGCCACAAAACCTTCTGCAACTACCAACTCTTCGAAGAGACGACGATCCTCAGACTTATCCCAGCTACCACTAGCTTGGCGAAGATCTCTACTGAAAACCCATTCCAAAAAATCCCAAGATTCTGCCATTCCCGAATTGGATGAAGATTCAGTTACATTGATACCAGTTAAAAACTGATCTTCTGCGACCTCGACACCTGGAGCCCTTTTCGAAGCCTCCCCACCAGAATCTGCTTGAGATTGAGACAAAGCAACCTTCTTGACAATATTACCATCCACCGAAATAGGCTCAAAGTCTGTAACCTCGACATAACAGTCGATACTGCCACCCTGCCCTTCAAATTGAGTCTTCGCCCAGGCCTGTCGAACCTTAAATGGGCTGCCAGCGATTCAAATTTTAAATCGTTTGAGGGTGACGGTGTCGTTTTAGGGAATGGAAAGCTTCAGGCCAAGGTGGGTCAACATGATGTGGGCCAAACCGAGCCGGTTGCTGGTGGATCTGGGTCTTTTTCTTCACAAAGCCCAAATGAGTTTATTTTACATCCTGAGATACAACAGGCTCAAAAGGTTTATTTGGAGGACATTTTTAGGGGTGGGCCGGAGGCCTCTCTGGATCACTTTAATCCTATGGGGGGTCTAGTTAATTATAATTTGGAAAACCCTTTCCATTCTAGTCAAAGAGTTGAGATATCCATTTTGGTTTGTTTCACATCCCCTCTAAAAAACTAAACCATAGTTTCCAATCTACCCCTTATATATTGTTATTGTACGATTAATAAAAAGCTGGAATGACATTTTTCATAGGAAATATAATCCTCCTATAGGCTATAGCTATGATGTAAACCTAGATCTATTCTATTCATAGCTCATAGTATAAACAAGAGATAACCTTTGAATTAAACAAGGACCAAATTATGTATATGACAAACTATGATTAAGATTGTAATCTTAAAATCCCGGTCTCATCCACAAAATTATGCAAGAGGATGTTTTCTAAGAAAAATTCTCAATGTCTCAGTCAATTACTAGATAATTAATCCCTTCATTACTAATATTCTGTACTAATCTCCTTTATCAAAAAAAATAAAAATAAAAAAATTATGTACTAATCTCCTTTATCAAAAATAAAAAATAAAAAATTCTGTACTAATCTCATGTCTTGTGTTGGCTTTCACTTGTTTCTTCAACAATGCCATTTTCTGGTATTTATTGCTTATGTTGTCTTGTTTAGCCACAAAAGTCCATACCCCATTTTGTTTGTTTGTTTGTTTGTGGTTGTGGAAGGGCATAAATGGGAAAACAGAGATCCAGTTTTTTTATTAGTCTGCTAGTGCTCCTGTGCCTGTGGATTAGGGAATATACTAAGTGCCAAGCCCTACACGATAGTGTCAAGACCGGCATCATGCTTTTGGAAGGGGGGATAAATTTGGAAGAAAAATGGAAATTTGTAGCCTAGATTTTACAATACGACAATTTTGGGACTATCTAAAATGAGATACGACTCTTTCTATGAGAGGGAGTTTGTATGGGATGTCTATCTTTCTTAGGGACAACTGTTTGATGCAATTAAGAAATATAACAGGCACAACCTGAAGAAAACCATCAAATGAAGAGAAGCTTTTTATTTATCCCTACAAACATGACGTACTGCAGTTCCTCTCCCCAACCAAAGCTACAAGCAGTAGAGACAAAATTATGGATCCAGACTTCGTTCGTAGTTCTAATCCTGTCTACAAATAGAGTTATTTGTTCAGTTGGCAAGAACAAGAATCTCCAGAACCAATTCTTGAGAGGAGTGTGAGAGCTCTGTGTTTGACCTATCCTTCCATGCGGGAGATTTGGTATTGTGTAACAGTCTCTTAAGGTTTAACACCCTCTCTATCTGTATTTTTGATGTCTTCTACAGACAAGGAAATGCATTGTAGACAGAAGATGCCAAGGTGATGACTTTGAAACCTCTCTATTTGTCCAATGAGGTGAAATTAAGGCTAGTATGTCTGAAACCTCTCTATTTGTCCAATAAGTTAGTGGATTTTTGTGGCTGGAATCAGATGATTCTTCAGCTGAGATACAAGCCTTGTGGTTTATATGGAAGAAGAGGATTCACAGATCTAGTGATTGCAACTACATCCTTAACTTCTATGAGTCCTTTTTTTGGCTTTAGGTTCCACCCAAACCAAGATGCTCATAAGAACATTTCAGTTTTAAGGAAATGTAGGCTTGGACTATTTTGTAAATGGCCTCATAAAAGAGACTTGCAACCTTTGGACCGTAGTTGTGGAAGTGAAGCTTTTGAAAGAGGATTTGGTGCTCTACACATGCATTTGTGGAATATATGATGAAGATAAGAAATGTTGCAACTTCCGTCATTAGAGATGCTGAAGTAATGAGCACTCACCAGTTGAATTTTCTAGATCAAGCTTTGGGCAATGCTCCATTAGTGCAAATAGAGATCCACTAGTAGTATCGATTCTCAGGTTTTTGAAAGAATTGATGGTCTGATAGGCTTTAGGCTTCTTTTTATAACCTAAAGAGGTTTTAGGGATTGTAAGTGTTGATGTGTCTTTTTTTTTTTTTGGACAAGTAAAAGTATTATAAATAGGCATCAAAACGGGTGATACGTCCTATTTTGGGAGTTTTGGGAAGTTTAACGAGTCTTTCTCGCCTTTTGTTGTTTTAGATGTTAAAGGAAAGTGGAGTTGGTGTACCTTGGTCTACAGTTCCACGAGGGCTCACTTTGGGCGCCATTTTAGGTTGTGCTAGGTGACTTTCATGGTCTTTTTTGTCCCATTGGTGTTTTGAGGATCTTGTGGAATCTAATGTCTAGTTTACTAATTTTATATAATTAATTGTATGTTTTTTATTTTTTAAAAGTTATTGGTAGCGTTTTTTATATTAATTGTGACATTTTTAAAATTATTTTCTAATTTTAAGTTTGACTGTTAGTAAAAATATTTTTTTCATCTATAAATGAGTATCCTAAATTTGTAAAATCTTCTTTTTCAAAACCTATAAAATCATATCCTGAATTTGTAAAATCATTTTTTGTGTGTTTAACTGTTTTCTAATTATTGTTTTGACTATTGTTTATACCCTAAATCTTATTGTTTTTATTAATAACTTCTTGTAAAACTGTCTATTAAATCTGTAATTTTTTTATATCTGTAACTTTTTTATAATTATTATTTTGACTCTTAATCATATCCTAAATATATTTTTTATCTCTTAACATTTGTAGTTATGTTAACCTTTTCTTAAATCTTTGATTTTTTTTAAACTTTTAATTTTTTTCTAATTACTATTGTGACTTTAACCATATCCTTAGTTTGTAAACTATATTTTTATCTATAACTTTTTTCCAATTACCGTTTCACTCTAACCGTATACTTAATCTGTATTTTTCTTAAAACTATAAATTGTTTGTAATTACTATTTTGGTAAGTAAGGTTATTGTATATAAAGTAACCAATAGATTTTTAATAGATAAGAGTAACTTAATATAAAATGAAAGGGGTAATACAAATAGAAGAACAATTAAAAAAGAAAAGAAAAGAGAGGAGGTTGCCACATGGACATCATCTAGAAGATGATTTTGCCAATGTTGAAGAGAGTGTGTATGAAGATTAATTGGAATAAAAAGGATTGATGAGATGGAACATGAGTAGTTTAAAATTTTGGTCATAGTGAATCTCGTGATCATCTCTTCCTTCATTTCATTGGCCAATGATTTAGTTTGCAATTGTGGTGTGAGTTGGTTAGAATCTTGAATGAAGCTGCGAATGGAATCTTTTTGAGGATATGGAGGATAGTGCAATCCAATTGTAGTTTTGTTTAGTATTCTTCCCGTATACAGGGTTTCGCCTCCCTATTAAATTATTAATACAAACTTTACTTATATATAAAAAAAAAAGGTTTGATAGATATTAAGGAGGGTGGTTCCTTGTGGTGATATAGGATGTTTTGCTCATGCCCGTGTATATGGACCTTCACCTACGCCTTCAGGAGCAAACAACTCTTTATTTGTTAAAGGATGAGCAATATCATCTTCTTTGGAGAGAAAGCGCATTTCAACACTTAGACATAGGAGTGTTCTAAGCAAAGTTTATTCCATGTGGTGGTACCTAGGATAAGGAATTAAGTACCAATCTTGTCGGTTATACTAGTATCTAAGTTGTTCTTTAGATGGTCATTGACACTTACTATCCTGTGAGTCAAAGTTCAAAGATTAGGACTTAATTCCATATGTAAGGGGCATTATTATCTTGGGATATGTGAGTGGTGAAGTAGGTTGTTAGCGATGATAAGCCTTTCCTGCCCTTTGTTCTTTTGGATGTTTAAGGGAAGTTAAATTGGTGTACCTTGGTCTTTAGTCCCACTCGGGCTCATTCGTCATTTTAGGTTGAGCTAGCTTATTTTCATTGTTTTTTTTGTCATGTTGGTGTTTGAGGATCTTGAGGAATCTAATGGCTAGCTTGCAAATTTTATATAATTAACTCTATGCTTCTTTTTTTTGTTTTTTTTTTCTAAAAAGGTTTTCGGTCACTTTTTTTTACATTTGTTTATAAAACAGTATCCTAAATCTGTAAAATCTTCTATTTGAAAACCTGTAAATTTGTTTCCTAAAATTGTAAAATCATTTTTATGTGTAACTGTTTGTTTTGACTATTATTTATATCCTAAATCTTATTATTTTTCTTACTAACTTTTTGTAAAACCGTGAATTAAATCTATGAAATATAATTTTTTATCTGTAACTTTTTCTATTTATTATTTGACTCTTAATCATATCCTAAATATTTTTGTTTTTATATCCTAACATTTGTAGTTATGTTAACTTTATCTTAAATCTGTGTAGGTTGTTAGCGATGATAAGCGTTTCCTGCCTTTTGTTCTTTTGGATATTTAAGGGAAGTTAAATTGATGTACCTTGGCCTTTAGTCCCACTCGGGCTCAATTGTCATTTTAGGTTGACCTAGCTTATTTTCATTGTTTTTACTTTATTTGTATTTAAAAAAAAATAAATTGTTTGTAATTACTATTTTATTAAGTAAGGTTATTGTATTTAAAGTAACAAACTTAAAATTTTTAAAGATAATAGTAACCAACTTAAATTATTTAAAGCTTGTAATTACTACTTAATCTATTTTTTTTTTAATATTTATCAAAAATATAGTAACTTAAAATAAAATGAAAGGGTAATACAAATAGCCGACGAGTTAAAAAAAAGGTGGAGGTTACTACATGGACATCATCTAGAAGATGTTTTTGCCAATGTTAAAGAGAGAGTGTGTGTGAAGATTAATTGGAATAAAATGGATTGATGAGAAAGAACATGAGTTTAGAATTTTGGTCATAGTGAATCTCATGATCATCTCTTCCTTCATTTAATTGATAAATGGTTTAGATTGCAATTATGGTGAGTAGGTTAGATTTTTGGATGAAGCTAGGTGACCTTGATTGAAGCCCTTTTTAGTGCCATGTAAGTGAGAGGTTTGGTAGGTATGAAGGAAGGAGGGTGGTTCCTTGTGGTGTTATAGGATGTTTTGTTCATGCCGGTGTTTTTGGACCTTCACCTACGTCTTAAGGAGCAAACTACTTTTTATTTGATAAAGTTTGGTGAGCAATATCATCTTCTTTGGAGTGAAAGAGCATTTCAACACTTAGATGCTGACTTGTTCTAAACAAAGTTTATTGCATGTAGTGGTACCTAGGATAAGGAATTAAGGACCAATCTTGTCGGTTAGTCTAGTATCTAAATTTTCTCTTTAGATGGTCATTTGACTCTTTGTATCTTGGGAGTCATGCTTTAAAGATTAGGAGTTCATTCAATATGTAAGAGGGAGTATTATTACTTGGGATATGTGAGCGGTGAAGTTGGTTGTTAGCATTGATAGGCATTTGTTGTTTTTTGTTGTTTTAGACGTTAAAGGGAAATTGAATTGTTATAACTAGGTCTTTAGTCCCACTCGGGCAGTCGGGCTGATTTTGGGCGTCGTTTTAAGTTGAATTGGATCATTTTTATGGTCTTTTTTGGCTGGTTGGTGTTTTTAGTATCATGAGGAATCTAATGGCTAGTTTACAAATTTTATATAATTAACTATAAGCTTTTTTAAAAAACAAGTTATCGGTCACTTTTTTTACATTAATTTTATACCCTTTTTGAGTTATTTCCTAATATTTTGTTTTTACTATTAATAAAAATAATTATTTTTTGTCTATACAGAATCCTAAATCATTAAAATATTCTATCTGAAAACCTGTAAAATCGTATTCTTAATTTGTAAATTCATTTTTTATGTGAATTTGTTTTCTAATTATTGTTTCGAGTATTATTTTATCCTAAATCTTCTACTCCCTCCGTCCCAAATAAATGTTTTTACATTCTATTTTGGAATGTCTCAACTAATGTTCCTAAAGACTTTTGTGGTACAATTTTTCTTTCATTCTTCCCAATACACCCCTTCATTTATTACTATCATTATTGCACATTCTAGAGAGAGTGAGTGTAATGCGTATTTAATTAATGAGAGAAAGTGCGTAATTAGTATTATCGTAATAACATATTTTACAACCCATCATTAATTACATTTCTTAATCCTTGTGTTTTATCAACTAGGAACATTTATTCGGGACGGAATGAGTAGTTTTTAATAATAACTTTTTGTAAAACCGTTTATTAAATATGTAAAATCTTATTTTTATCTGTCATCTTTTTTCTAATAATTGTTTTGACTCTTAATCATAACCTAAATATTTTTGTTTTAATCTCCTAACATTCACCTTATCTAAAATCTGTGAATTTTTTTTAAAACTTTTAATTTTTCTCTAATTACTATAATGACTTTAACCGTATCCTAAGTTTGTAAAACCGTTTTTTTATCTATAACTTTTCTCCAAATACTGTATTTACTTTAACCGTATACTTAATCTGGATTTTTTTAAATTTATAAATTGTTTGTAATTTACTTGGTACCTTATGTAATGGAGTTTGCCAATAGTTTTTTGTGTGTTAGTCGGTGTACCTACCTTGGTCTACAGTCCAGCTCGGGATTAGTTTTGGCGCTAGTTTAGGTTAAGTTGAGTGACATTGCGTTGGTGTTTATGTGGTGATTTAAATATATTGTGAGATGCATTCTATTGTTGGGCAGGGATCTTGAGGTATTTAACGCCTAGCTTACTTTATTGATGTCGAGGGAGTCCTGGGCGTACCTCTTGTATACGTATGTTTGGTGAATTTTAATAGGGAGTGTGATATTGAGGATCATGAGTGGTATGGTGCCCATTTACTTGATAGGTGTCCAAGAGGGTTTCCATAGGTTATTGGTTTAAAAAGGAATGAGAGGTGACTTTGTGGGTTTAAGTCAAAGAGGTGTTTGATAGAGTCACCTTTTATCATTTCTTGTTGTCATCAATTTTAGTCTTGTAGTTTGAATAAATGTGGTAAGCCTCCTTTTCTTTTGAGAACACAGCTTTCCTGTTGGGATTTTGAGGCCATGAGTAGTAATTGGTGGTAGGAATGCTTTGTCATAGGATAAGGTGGTTTTGTTTTAATGAGAAAGAGGTGTTTGATAGAGTCACCTTTGATCATTTCTTGTTGTCGTCAATTTTAGTCTTGTAGTTTGAATAAATGTGGTAAGCCTCCTTTTCTTTTGAGAACACAACTTTCCTATCTGGATTTTGAGGCCATGTGTAGTAATTGGCGGCAGGAATGCTCTGTCATAGGATAAGGTGGTTTTGTTTTAATGAGAAAGCATATATTCTTGATATCTAAGTTGAAGATTTTGTAATATTAAAATTATTATTATTACAAAATTATTATTAAAATTAAGATTTTGGTGTTCCGAGGCTGATCACTCTTCTTCTAGTTCCAACATTGCTATTGTAGATTTTGTAAATAGCAAAGATATTGGTTAATCTTTTCGTTGGTATACTTCTAGTGTACAAAGGACGCATCACCTCTTTTGATGCTTGATATATATTATTTACTTATCAAAAAAAGATTTTGTAATATTAAAATTAGCAAAAAGCATAATCCTAGTCTTACTATCTAAGTCTTACTGAGATTACCAAAGTTTCTATAAGGAAAGAAATGGGTAGTTTCGTGGAGTAGCTAGTTTCTAAAAGAACCTCTTCAAAAATGAGTTAGATTTGAAGGAGTAAAAGTAAATAGTGTGGATATCACGCTCTTTACTTGTTTAAGGAGGGTGATTACAATTTGAGTGTTTTTTTTCTTCACTTTATTGTTAGTCATGGAAGAAGGAATTTGGTTAAGGAGATTCAGTTCATTACAAAATTCTTGGAGGTAAATGCAAGAGCGATTATGATGGAATTTACTTGCTACTTTACGGTTTTTTCCGGCTACAAAACTAGGTGTAGCCCGGTTATCGGGATCAGTGATTGGGGTTCTATTGAATAGGAGAAGAGAAGGTTGTTGGAGAGGTATTTTTATGAGGAATTAGGGAAGTGATGAGAACCCAAGAACGATTACAAAGAAACTAATGATCATTTGAATCTTGAAGTGGGGAAACGAACATCGAACAAATAATCTTCAAAGAAGAAGATAGATTATTGAGTTTCTCTCAACCCTGGAGTGGATATACCAATCTCTAAAACCATGCGGTGCACCTTCATCCCACTAATCGCAATTTATTAACGACCAAAAGTACTTGACCACCCACTAGTTTGTAACTCGAGCAACAAACAAGAACAATTGTGATAAGATCGAAGAAACAAGAAACCATAATAAATTAATTCCCCAAACTCACTATAAATGTGAAAGAAACAATGCATTTCAATTAATCAATTCTCAAAAGGTGCCGATTACAATGTTTGGATGCCTTAATAAAAAGAGACTATTAAAAATGTCCCTAAAATAATAAGGAAACAAAACCCTAAATTATAAAATCTCTACCAAAACAGTAAAGCCCTAAAGATACTAAGAACAAAACAACACCGCAGAATACTAATCTTGGACCGTTGGATCACATTGGGTGCACCCCAAGGTTCTAGTGATTGGTATATCCGCCCTAGGATTGAGGAAAACTCAAATATCTATCTTTTTCTTTGTAGATCCTTTGTTTGTTGTTCGTTTTCGCACTTCAAGATTCGAAGGTTGGTTAGTTTCTTTGTAGCCGTTCTTGTGTACCGATCAAGAAGGCAATTTTTTCTATTGATGAGGCTAAAGGTCGTGGTGAGATGGTTTCATTATAACTTTCTTTCATACATAGTAGAGTATCCTTAAAGAGGAGCTTTTGAGGTTCACAGATATCCATGGTCGTTGTTCGAGAGGCCTTTTCCTGAGGAGTAATTTGGGAAGGCCATCTTTTCTATGGATGGGGCTGAAGGTCGTGGTCGGATGGAAGGTTGTACTATTGCTTTCTTTCATAAGTAATATCGTCACCTTAAAGAGGAGCTTTTGAGGTTCTTCACTGGATTTCGTGGTAATAATTTTGTGGATTGAAGAACCTATTTTGCATTTATTGTGCTTTGTCTATCGGGGGAGTTAAGGGAGTTAATGAGAGTGGTTGTATTACCTACTAAGCGCAAGAGATAAAGCACCAAGGTGAGTCCTAAGGTGGTGGTTAGTCAAGAATCTAAATTGCTCTATTTAGATAGTCGTTTGACTATTATTAACTTGGGAGTCGAGGTTTAAAGAATCGGAGTTCATTTCTAAAGGGAAGGGGTATTATTATATGGGGATATGTGAGTGGAGAAAAAGGTTGTTAGCGTTTATTAGTTTTCATGGGTTTTTCTCGCCTTTTGTTCATTTAGATGTTAAAGGGAATGAAATTTTTCAATGGTTTTTCTTATCGATGTTTTTGTGTGTGTACCTTTAGTGATCAAAGGATGCATTACATGGTTTGGCGTTTTGGTTTATAATATCTTCCTTATGAAAGAAAAAACCGGAAGTGGAATTTGTATACGTTGAACTCTAGCCCCATTCACACTCATTCTCAGCACCGTTTTAGGTTTAGTTGGGTGACTTTTCATGGTCTTTTTTTTCTTGTCTTGTTGGTGTCTAGATGAGGATTTAAATGTGGTAAGATGCCTTTCTTAATAGTTGGACAAATGTGAGATGAAACGATCTTGAGGTATCTAATGACTACTTTACTTGACCGATGTTGGTGGGTGCGGGGCGCACCTTTAATATTGTGTAAGTTGGGTGAACGTTAATTGGGAGTGTGATATGAACGACCTGGATTGTGTGGTTCTCATTTACTTGATAGGTGTTTGGGGTGCAAAGGTTCTTGGTTTTCGACGAATGGGAGGTGACTTTCTAGGCTTATGTTGAGAGGTGGTTGATAGTCACCTTGGACCATTTATCCTAAATCTATAAAATCTGAAGTTTGAAAACCTGTAAAATCATATATTAAATTTGTTAATTTTTATATATATACCTTTTTTCTAATTATTTTTTTGACTCTTATTTATATCCCAAATCTTATTGTTTTTATTAATAAAATTTTGTGAAATTGTGTACTAATTATGTGTAACTCTTACATTTAATAAAAATAATTTTTTGTGTTTGTAAAACAATTTCCTAGATCTGTAAAATCTTCTAAATTTGTAAAGTCATATTTTGTTTTGACTATTATATATATCCTAAATCTTATTGATTTTAGTAATTTTTTTTTGTAAAACCGTCAATTAAATCTTTAGAATCTTTTTTTTTATTTGTAACTTTTTTCTAATTTTTATTTTAACTCTTAATCATATCCTAAATATTGTTGTTTTTATGTCATAACATTTGTACTCATGTTAACCTTATCTTAAATCTGTGAAATCTTTTTTTTCTTACGTTTATTTATTTTTTAATTTCTATTATGACTTTAACCATATCCTATTATGATGATAGGATGTTTTACTCCAGCGTGTGCAGATGGACCTTCATCTACATCTTTAGGAGAAAACAATTCTTTATTTGATGGAAAGAAAAAACAATTCTTTATTTGATGAAGTTTGGTGAGCAATATCATCTTCTTTGGAGTGAAAGAGCATTTTAACACTTGGATGTGGGAGTGTTCTAAACAAAGCTTATTCCATGTGGTGGTGCCTTGGATAAAGAATTAAGGACCAATCTTGTGGGTTTGTCTAGTATCTAAATTGTACTTTTTAGATGGCCATTTGATTCCTAGTATCTTGGGAGTGAAGGTTCAAAGATTAGGAGTTCATTCCATATGCATGGGGGTATTATTATCTTAGGATATGTGAGTGGTGAAGTAGGTTGTTAACGTTGATAAGCTTTTTTTGCGTTTTGTTTTTTAGCTATTAAAGGGAGTAGAAATGGTATATCTTGCTCTTTAGTCCCAGCCGAGCTTATTTTGGGCGCTGTTTTAGAATGAGCTGGCTTATTTTCATGTTCTTTTTTGTCTCCTTGGTGTTTTGAGGATCTTCGCTAGCTTACAAATTTTATTTAATTAATTGCATGCTTATTTTATTTTTAAAAAAGATATTGGACACTTTTTTACATTAGTTTTATGCTATTTTTTAAAGTAGTTTTCTAATTTTTTTAAATTTTACATTAATAAAAGTATTTTTTTGGTCTATAAAAATAGTATTCTAAATCTGTAAACTCTTCTATTTGATGAAAGCCTGTAAGGCCTGTAAAATCATATCCTAAATTTGTAAAATCATTTTTTATGTTTAACCTATTTTCTAATTATTATTTTGACTATTATTTATATTCTCAATCTTATTGTTTTTATTAATAAATTTTATGTAAAAGTGTTTATTAAATCTGCAAAATCTTTTTGTTTATCTGTAATTTTTGTAATAATTATTTTGACTCTTAATCATATCCTAAATATTGTTGTTTTTATCTTCTAACATTTGTAGTTATGTTAACCTTATCTTAAATCTGTGAAATCTTTTCTTTTTTACCAAAAAAATAAAAAAAATTATCTTATCAAAAAAAGGAAATCTTTTCTTTTTTACTTTTTTTCTTTCTAAATATGACTTTAACCGTATCCTAAGTTTGTAAACCGTTTTTTATTTATACCTTTTCTTGAAATATTGTTTTTACACTAACCGTATACTTAAACCGTGCCTTTGATTGAAACCTTTTTGAGCACCATGTGAGTGAGGTTTGGTAGAGATTAAGAAGGGTGGTTCCATGTGATGATATAGGATGTTTCGCTCTTGCGAGTGTATTTGAATTTTCACCTACGTCTTCGTGAGCAAACAACTCTTAATTTGATAAGGGTTGGTGAGCAATATCATATTCTTTAGAGTGAAAGAGCATTTCAATACTTAGATGTACGTGTGTTCTAAACAAAGTTTATTGCATGTGGGGATACTTTGGATAAGGAATTAAGGATCAATCTTTTCTAGTCTAGTATCTAAATATTTCTCTTTCGAAGGTCATTTGACTCTTAGTATCTTGGGACACGTTCAAAGATTAGGAGTTCATTCCATATATACGGTATTATTATCTTGTGAGTGGCAAAATAGGTTGTTAGCGTTGATAGGTCTTTCTTACTTTTTGTTTTTTAAAAGAAGTTGACTTGGTTTACCTTGGTCTTTGGTCCCACTCGGGTTCATTTTGGGCGGCATTTTCATGGTTTTTTTTTTGTTCATTTGGTGTTTTGAGGATCTTGAGGAATCTAATGGCTAGCATATAAATTATATATCCTAAATCTTTTTGTTTTTATAAATAATTAATTATGTGCTTCTTTTGTTCTTTTAAGTTATCAGTCATTTTGTTTTACATTATTTTTATGCCCTTTTTTGAGTTATTTCTAATTTTCTGTTTTTACAATTAATAAAAACCTTTTTTTTTTGTCTATAAAACAATTTCCTAGATCTTCAAAATCTTCTATTTGAAAACGTGTAACATAGCCTCACAAATATTTAGATTTATTTTTGTTTTAACTATTATTTATTTCCTGAATTTTATTGTTTTTATTAATAAATTTTTTGTAAAATCGTTTATTAATCTGTATTTTTTATCTATAACTTTTTTCTAACACTTATTTTAACTCTTAATCATATCCTAAATATTTTTTGTTTTTATCTCCTAACATTTGTAGTCATGTTAACCTTATCTTAAATTTGTGAAATCTTTTTTTTTTTGTACTTTTAATTTTTTTTTCTAAATTTCTATTATGAGTTAACCATATCCTAAGTTTGTAAAACCGTTTTTTTTTTATCTATAACCTTTCTCCAAATACTGTTTTCACTTTAATATACATTTTTAAAAAATTATAAATTGTTTGTAATTACTATTTTGGAAAGAAAGTTATTGTATTTACAATAACCATTATAATTTTTAAAAGATAATAGCAACTTAAAAAGAAAATGTAAGTGGTAATACAAATAAAAGAAGAGTGAAAAAAAAAAGAAGGGAGGAAAAGGTTGCCACATGGACATCAATGTTTTTGCCAATGTTGAAAAAAGGGAGTGTGAAGATTAATTTGAATAAAAGGGATTGATGAGAAAGAACACTGCGGAGTTTAGAATTTTTGTCAAAGTGAATCTCATGATCTTCTCTACCTTCATTTCATTGGCAATGGTTTAGATTGCAATTATGGTGCGAGTTGGTTAGAATTTTGGATAAAGCTGGGTGACCTTGATTGAAGCCTTTTTTAGCACCATGTAAGTGAGGTTTGGTAGAGATTGAGGAGGGTGGTTCCATGTGATGATATAGGATGTTTCGTTCATGCGAGTGTTTTTGGATCTTCCTTCACCTACGTCTTCGTGAGCAAACAACTCTTAATTGATTAGGGTTGGTGAGCAATATCTTCTTCTTTGGAGTGAAATAACATTTCAATACCTAGATACCAATGTTCTAAACAAAGTTTATTGCATGTGGGGGTACATTGGATAAGGAATTAAGGACCAATCTTTTCGGTTAGTCTAGTATCTAAAGCTCTCTCTTTAGATGGTCATTTTACTCTTAGTATCTTGGGAGTCAACGTTCGAAGATTAGGAGTTCATTCCGTGTGTAAGGGTATTATTATCTTGGGATATGTGAGTGGCGAAGTAGGTTGTTAGCGTTGAATATATGGCTTTTTTGCTTTTTGTTCTTTTTGTTGTTAAAGGGAAGTTGACTTGGTTTACCTTGGTCTTTGGTCCCATTGGGCTCATTTTGGGTGGCATTTTCATGGTCTTTTTTGTGGAGTTGGTGTTTTGAGGATCTTGAGGAAAGGCTTACAAATTTTATATAATTAACTATATGCTTCTTTTGTTTTTTCTAAAGTTTATCGATCACTTTTTTTACATTAATTTTATGCATTTTTTGAGCTATTTTCTAATTTTCTGTTTTTACAATAAATAAAATCATTTTTTTGTTTGTAAAACAGTTTCAGTGATATGTAAAATCTTCTATTTGAAAACCTGTAACATCATTCACATCCTAAATTTATAGTCATTTTTTGTTTGACTATTATTTCTATCCTAAATCTTCAATTCTTTTTTGTTTTCTGTAACTTTTTTCTTATTTTTATTTTGTCTCTTCATCATATACTAAATATTTTTGTTTTTTATCTCCTAACATTTGTAGTCATGTTAACCTTTTTTACACTATTATGACTTTAACCATACCCTAAGTTTGTAAAACCGTTTTTTATCAATAACTTTTCACCAAATACTGGTTTCACTTGAATATGTATTTTTTTTAAATATAAATTGTTTGTAATTACTATTTTGGAAAGTAAGGTTATTTACTATTTTGGAAGAGGTTGCCACAGGGACATCAATGTTTTTACCAATGTTGAAGAGGGGGAGAGTGTGAAGATTAATTTGAATAAAAGGGATTGATGAGAAAGAACACGAGTTAGAATTTTGGTCATGGTGAATCTCATGATCATCTCTACCTTCATTTCATTGGCCAATGGTTTAGTTTGCAATTATGGTGCTAGTTGGTTAGAGTTTTTATTGAAGATGGGTGTCCTTGATTGAAGCCTTTTTTAGCCATGCAAGTGAGGTTTGGTAGATGAAGGAGGGTGGTTCCTTGTGATGATATAGGATGTTTTACTCTTGCGCGTGTAGTTGAACCTTCACCTACATCTTTAGATGCAAACAATTCTTTATTTGATAAAGTTTGGTGAGAAATATCATCTTCTTTGGAGTGAAAGAGCATTTTACACTTGGATATAGGAGTGTTCTAAGCAAACTTTATTCCATGTGGTGGTACCATGGATAAGGAATTAAGGACCGATCTTGTGGGTTTGTCTAGTATCTAAATTGTACTCTTTAGATGGTCATTTTACTCCTAGTATCTTGGGAGTCAAGGTTCAAAGATTAGGAGTTCATTCCATATGCATGTGGGGGGGTATTATTATCTTAGGATATGTGAGTGGTGAAATAGATTGTTAGCTTTGATAGGCCTTGTTTGCGTATTTTTCTTTTAGCTATTAAAGGGAATTAGAAATGGTATACCTTGCTTTTTATTCCCACTCAGGATTATTTTCATGGTCTTTTTTGTCCCGTTGGTGATTTGAGGATCTTCGCTAGCTTACAAATTTTATATAATTAACTGCATGCTTATTTTATTATTTTTTAAAAGTTATCGACCACTTTTTTTCATTAGTTTTATGCCCTTTTTTGAGTATTTTTTTTTCAACTTTACATTAATCAAAGTTTTTTTTTTTTGGTGTATAAAAATAGTATTCTAAATCTGTAAAATCTTCTATTTGATGAAAACCTTATAAATTGTATCCTAAATTTGTAAAATCATTTTTTATCTTTAACCTATTTTCTAATTGGTTCAAATAAAATGAAAGGGGTAATACAAATAGAAGAAGAGTTAATACAAAATAGAAGAGGAGGTTGCCATATGGACATCATCAAGAAGATGTTTTTGCCAATGTTGAAGAGAGAGATTGTGTTAAGATTAATTTGAATAAAAGGAATTGATGAGAAAGAACTTGACGAGTTAGAATTTTGGTCATAGTGAATCTCATGATCATCTCTACCTTCATTTCATTGGCCAATGGTTTAGTTTGCAATTATGGTACGAGTTGGTTACAATTTTTTATGAAGCTGGGTGCCCTTGATTGAAGCCTTTTTTAGCACCATGCGAGTGAGGTTTGGTTGAGATTAAGGAGGGTGGTTCCATGTGATGATATAGGATGTTTCACTCATGCGAGTGTATTTCGATCTTCACCTACATCTTTGTGAGCAAACAACTCTTAGTTTGATAAGGGTTGGTGAGCAATATCATCTTCTTTGCAGCGAAAGTACGAATATTTAAATATCATCTTCAATTTTAATGTGGTTTGGAATCCAGTTTTTCGTAGGAATCTTCAGGATTGGGAAATGGATTCTAGTGTTCTATTTTTGAGTGATTGTATTCTCTCCAAATAGACATCAGCAGGGAGGATAAGGTTATGTGGGCAACCTTAAATATCAAAGAGTCCCTCCTTTCCCTTGGAAGTGCATTTAAGTGCGTTTTATGCATGATTAGGAAATAGGGTCCCTCCTTTCCCTTTGGATTATGGAAGATGCTAATTAGGTTGTTTGGAAGATCTGAAGGAGCTCCTCCGCAATCTGGTGGATAATTTGGGTAGAGAGGAACAGTATAGCCTTCGACAATGTTGAACGGACGATGGATCAACTAAAGGAAAAGCTGATGCATACTTTGAATTGTTGGTGGAATCAGAGGTATGAGGCAGAAAGTATGCATCAGTCCTTTATCAGTATGTTGTAGATAGTGTTGTATACGTCTAGTGTACATGGTTGCGCCTCCGTTTTGGCGTTTTGATTGATATATATTTATTACTTATAAAAAAAATGTACGAGTGTTCTAAATAAAGTTTATTGGATGTGGGGGTACCTTGGATATGGAATTAAGGACCAATCTTTTCGGTTAGTCTAGTATCTAAATCTCTCTTTAGATGGTCATTTGACTCTTATCATCTTGAGAGTCGACGTTCAAAGATTAGGAGTTCATTCCATATGTAAGGGGGTATTACTATCTTGGGATATGTGAGTGACGAAGTAGGTTGTTAAAGTTGATAGGCCTTTCTTGCTTTTTGTTCCTTTTGTTGTTAAAGGGAAATTGACTTGGTTTACCACCATGGTCTTTGGTCCCACTCGGGCTCATTTTGGGCAGCATTTTCATGGGTTTTATGTTCAGTTGGTGTTTTTAGGATCTTGAGGAATCTAAGACCACAAACAACAAGGGAGCTATGTGGTGCAATGCTTAAAGGATTCCTAGAGATTCATCCAAATAACAAAGGAGCTTAATGTTGCTTAATTAAACATAAAGGCAATTTGGGAGCTTCTTAAGCTCCCGGGCTTAAAAAACAAACAAGGCCAAAAACCTGCCACCTAGTGCCTCTTCCTCCCTCCTTTCCACATGCATCATTATTTACTTTTCCTCCATTTTCGATAATAGTGAGGTTTCGCTGGATCAATTGAGAGACTGTCTTTTGCGCACATTGTTTTTGTGGTGTTCAACGACAGATGAATCTCTCGGGCATTCTTTTGTGGATTTTGTGAATAGTTTTAGAGCTGAGTAGTTTGTATACTCCTAATGTACAAAGGCTGCGTCACCTGTTTGACGCCTGTTATTTATATACTCCTTACTTATTAAAAAAAATATGTTAATATCAAATGTGGAGATGTGGAGGGTAAAGTTGAAATGTTATAAACAAGATAAGCATAATTTTGTGAAAGTTGACTTTTAAAGTGAAACATCCAAAAATAGTATAGCAGACTCTATGCCGGGAACGGATGGAGTATTTAGAATTCGACATTAATAGAAACTTAATTAAATTTGGCAAATGTAATATGCTTACATATGAGAAATTTATGAGGAAATAGAATGGATTAAAAATCAAATCATTAATTATCTTAGTGTCGTTTGTTCATTCACATTTTGGATTGTATCAGTTTAACTTCAAAGCAACTCTGATTTGTGTTGCATGTGACCTAACATGTTAGAGGGTTTACTTCAGTTTTCTCCTATTACATGTACCTCCTACCACGCGTAATTCATTCCATGTTGCTCACTGTGACATGCATCCTTTTGCAGCTTTACATACACGGTGAAAAGTTTAATCAGTCAATATTTCATTGCAACAACATTTCCAGTCTAGTGGAGCCATAAGGACATGAGAAGATATGACTTTGAAATATATCCAGCCCCATCTTGTGGTCATATCATATTTTAGGTAGTCTCATAGAAGCACCAAGCTTTGTACTCAACTCACTCATTCAAGATCATCTTCAAGGAAGGAGGTTGTGGGACGTTTGTGCCAATGTTTTTCAACTTAATTAGCCTTGTGAGACAGCATAATCAACAGTGTGGTTTTGGAGTAACAGAGCCTCGTATGGATCCTTTTGCAATCAGCACAAACTTCGGTGGATGAAATGATGAGACATGCGCAAGTAAAATTGGTTGTCGATGACCGAGTTTGTTTTATATTGTGATCCTTTTTGTTTCCCTTTGATAGTGACACTTACATGTCATGTCTATTTCAACAGATATGTTGATAGATATGTTGATCCTGATGATGCGACAAGAATCTTTCTGCAGCAGCCTGATTCAGGGTTTCAGCTGAGGTGCTGCACATACCAGTCCCATCTAGTTGAACACTAAATATGATCATTGGGGTTGGTACTATATATTCAAATAGCCAAATGTGGTCGGTGGTTCGAACTAAATTGATGTAGCACGGTGTGGTTGAGCTTGGTTTAGGCATTGCATTGGATCAATTTGGTGTGGATCATTCTCAAGCTCATAGAAGTGGTTCCGTCTATAGCTAGTAACAAATCAAACCAAATTAAACTTTTTTCTTAAACGGTGTGTCGGATCAAATAGAACGATAATTTAAAACGGAGGGAGTATGACACATAATTTATCAAACTCTTTTGGATGACAACATACGTCTAATTTTTATTATCCTTAAACATAATATATTACTTCCTCCATTTTTAAATTATTGTCTTGTTTAATTAATTTTTGAGTTAAACATTGTTTTTTAAATAAAAAGTTCAACAGATATATATTTTTTTCAAAATTATAAAACATATGCTCCCTCTGTTTTATAATGTGTTGTTTTTGGAGAGTTTTTTTGTTCCAAAATAAATGTCATTTTGCAACTTTCAATGAACTTTTTTCCTTTTTTTCAAAATTTACCAATATGTATTGACTACATAACTTGTGTTTGATTTTTTGGGCAAGAGTATCAAAAGACACATCATTAATGTTTGGAGTAAAGTAAATAAAGACAGTTTAATTTTTGTAAAATATTTCCTTGGTCTGTGTGAAAATCTTCAAACCATATATATTTTAAAACGGATGGACTAATGTGTAGTACCAAAAAAGTGCAACAAATTTAATAAGACAATAATTTAAAACAACTTTGTTAGGTTTACCACCAGAATTATCACTACAGTGACAACTATATCTTGAAGATGCACATGTATCTCACATGCACTTTGTCTTCAAGGCAAAATTGTCATTAGAGCGGTAAACTTAATATTTTCCAATTTAAAAACGGTGGGGCCCAATTGGGGGGAGATGAGTTTGAGATACATTACCAGGAGCCGGCGGAGAGTTATTTTGGTAAGTTGAAGAGGAATTGGGCGTAGCATTTTACCTTCTTGATCTTCATTTATGAATTCATGGTTTCATCCTCCGTTGTTCTTCTTTGTTTCTAAATATTTGTACTACTGTGTAATTTTAACTAGGGTTGTTTATTAATATGTACAAGTATTTGGGAATCAGCGTAATGATTGAGTTAAGAGTTGCTCTTTTATATCTAAATTCAACTTCCAAAAGTTGGATTGGGAAAGTGAAATGGGGAATTTTGCGCACGGAAGACCTCTAAGCTTGCATCCATGGGCATAGGCTGGAATTACTCTACTCTCGGCCCTGGGTTTGAAGGCCTTTCTTTCATCTAATGATTTGATTTTCATGTATCATACGAAATTGAATTTGAATTTCAATCACGATGCATCGATTTGGATTCGTGTTGCAACTATTTGATATTGTAATGCATCAATTTGGAAGTAGCATACAAAAGTAAATTCTGATGCACAAACCTAGAATAATTTAGGGTCGGCAGGAAATGATCAAATGATATACAGGGGTTCCTAATTGGCAGGGATCCCGAATATATTCAGGTTCAGGAAACAATATTTTAACACACACACACACACACACACAAAATCTTTGTTAGCCTTCAGTTCCCAGGATTCAACTTTCCATGGCTAATTTATTCCCACCGATTCCACCAAGGAATTACCCCTATCATTTGCTTCAGCTGTGGAAATTAGCTTTTTCTGGATTAAGTTAGTCTGTACTAGCTCTTCTGCTCCGAAATTATTTGATACTTGCACGCTGTTGATGTTATTCAAGTTTCATTGTAGTTCACAGATGGTCATGAGAGAGTCGCTACCATGATAACGGCTCAATTATGTGTTTCTGAGCACATTGGCCACTGAAACTTTTAGCATTGTGTGATTAATTAGACTTGATGATCTTCAAACTTTGATCACTGAGAATTACTTCTGTATTAGAGCATTGTGGGATTAATTAGACTTCAACCTTGATTCCCGATTGAATGAGCTTGTCCATTATTGTCGTATGTACAACTAGGAATGTTATATGAGTTTGAAATGTGTAGAAGAAGCAGCAGCCATTGCGGAAGTGCAGGAGGGTCAGACTGAGACCTCTGTACCAGAAATATAGGAGGTCCACAGATTTTTTCCTCCAGGAAAGATTATGCATATTATCCCACTTCCCCATAACGAGGTGGAGGGTGAAAGTGATATGGCTAGCTCCAGTCACATGGGTAACAGTCAGGTGGCTGTGGCAGAGAGTAGGGTTGGGATTTTCCTCACTCCTAGATCTTCGATTGAAAAGCTGATTAAAGAACTTGAGAAGGAAGATACGTCCGAAAGCCATAATTGCCGGGAGGAAATTGAGAGAGTTTTATAGTGAAAGGATTGTTTGAAACCAGAAATCTTTTTGAAGCTTAATCGTACCAAGGGGACGCCCTGGTGCTGAATCCATGCTTTCTCAACAGATCTTCTTCGTTTTTCGATGTTTTACATCACAGAGTATGGTGGGCGCTGATCAGCAAAACTGGATTAATGCTTTAAGCTCCGCAATGTAATGAACTTATGTATGTTAGTAACCATATCTCTGTACATTTATAGATTCCTTGAGACTCTGTTGAAGAGGAAAGT
Source organism: Codonopsis lanceolata (assembly GCA_013146195.2). Classification (NCBI taxonomy): domain Eukaryota; kingdom Viridiplantae; phylum Streptophyta; class Magnoliopsida; order Asterales; family Campanulaceae; genus Codonopsis; species Codonopsis lanceolata. The sequence continues at coordinate 2,404,498 of CM028378.1, forward strand.
TATAACAGCGGAAGACTTGCTAACAAATTAGCATAGTATAATAGGATCAATCACAAAGAAGATAGAGATTGAGGTCAACGTATTGTCGAAATTTTACTAGAGAATTTCTTTAAAACGTTCTAGGGGTACAACTATTTATATGGATACAATATAAACCTTAAAACCCTTAAAACAAGAAAAAACCGACAAAGCAGCAAAAGCCAAAAAAAAAATGGGACCAAGCGGTTGCTCAATCCAAAGCACTGGACGACCGCGCATTTTCCAGTAGCACGGCTCAAGAATTCCTTGATCAAGCGGTTGCTCAGTCTAAAGCACTAAGCAATCGCCTAGTCCCAAAATTCGCGATGCCTTTGCCTGGGTAATCGCCATTCTCAACATTATATGTGATTGTTTGTTGAGTTGTCAATACGACATCTGACGGACGAATCACATGCCCAACCATGTCAATGCGATGACTGACTGACCAATCACATACCCAACCGCGCAGGTGTAAACAGTTGGGCCATAATTATTAAATCATTTCCTAGCGACTGTATACTTTTAATTGTGCCTGTCCTTACTCTGCTTGATCTTCTTCATTAGCCTTTATTACTTGGCTTCCTGGAAAAGTATTTACAATGCATTTGTGGAAGTGGTAATTTCCATATCCGTTATTTCTAGGTTCTGTCCTGTCGTCTTTCATATTCTTTAGCTATGTGATTGAACATTCAATTGTCGATTGATTCTTGTCAAATGAACAATGGAAGAATCGTTATTTTTTTTTTTTGTAAGAACCGTTATCATACCCATCAGGAGTGGAGATTATCTTCTTCCAGTGGAATTTCCAGACATCAAGAAGCCCGTCCTTCCATTCTGAAGTTCGTAGGTACGTGCAAGCTGTTGGCATTATTCATCACGCGATAAAGCCATCAGCATGGCTGTCTGTAGTGTTGTTTGACTAAATTATGCTTTTCTTAGCATATTGACAAGAGCAACCTGTGGATTCGAGCTGCTTCTGTATGAGTTCAGATTGCCTTCACAAGGGAGAATCAGGTTATTGAGGAGATCTTTGGAGTTGTTGGAACTGCTGCTAGTGACAAGTGTTTTCTAGCAACACTTCTACTCAGCTATTCATCTTTATAGAAGCTGTAAGTACTGGTCATCATCCTAGATCAATCAGAAAATTGTGATCTATTTTAGATCTCTACGAAGCGCTTTTAGTTATCTTGCCGGATATAACTGCATGTCCTATTTGCCTCAATGGTAAGGGGGAATTCTTTCAGACATCGAGACCTCCATGGTGGAAAGAGGGACGGACAGTTCACCCCTTGACAAAGTATATGATGAGTTATGTTTGCCTTATGAAGGTGTCTTGTAGAGCTTTTCCATTTACATATTGTTAATTCCTGGAAATTTTATTCTGGTAAGCAAGCTCTAGTCTCTGGTGCTAAGCTTGAGTTAAAAAGACAAACCTTGATCATCTAGACATCATATGGGTTTGGTCAATTGAGCTTAGTTAGAGCTGAAAATGTAACTGTGCTGTGCCAAGGTAGGGTCTTACCTATGCTCCACTTAGCGCTTTGATCCTATTCCTGGCAAGGGAGATTCTTCTTTGCAGCTTCTCTTTGGGGCTTAGCGGAGGGAAGCCACCAAGGAATTACCGCTATCAAAAGTGAGAAACTGGAATTTTGGCCTAATTTGGTAGCTCCCTCTCTTTCTCCGCCCTGCTCCTTGTTTTCACCTTTTTATTTGTGTTTTCTTCTGTTGTCTTTGCTTAACTTGGTGACTATGATGGATCTGAATATTTCTTGTCCAATGTTTGGCTCTCGAGGACTTAACTCCGATATCGGATCATTCTATTAGTGAATTTAATCTTCAACTTGGAGGCTAAATCAAAGCTGTTTGAAGATGCATTTTGGGTCAGTTTCTTCGTTGTGAACAAAACAATGTACATTACATTGTTCAAAGAATCGACTGACTGGTGGAATTAAGGGACATGGTAGGGTGGAAAGCTGATGTCGTATGTTCTGCCTTGTCGTTATCTTTGGAAGTTCCCTTGTTTTCTTCATAGTTCATCAAACCTAGAATAATTTAGGGGTCGGTGGGAAATGGTCAAATGACATACAGGGGTTCCTAATTAACACACACACACACACACAAAACCTTTCTTAGCCTTCAGTTCCCAGGATCCAACTTTCCATGGCTAATTTATTCCCACCGATTCCACCAAGGAATTACCCCTGCCATTTGCTTCAGCTGTGGAAATTAGCTTTTTTCTGGATTAAGTTAGTCTGTACTAGCTCTTCTGCTCTGAAATTATTTGATACTTGCACGCTGTTGATGTTATTCAAGTTCCATTGTCGTTCACAGATGATCATGAGGGAGTCACCACCATGGTCCTGGCTAAGCTCAATTATGTGTTTCTGAGCACATTGACCACTGAAACTTTTAGCTATTTATGATGAGTGTTATAACTCAAGTTGAATCAATTGTGGATAGGAGCAGGCTTCTGTAAGAGTTTGGGTTGTCTTCTCAAGGGAAAAGCTTATTGAGGAGGTCTTGGAAGCACTGTGAGAGCGACCAGTGTTTTGAAGCTATGGATCTATGGTTAAGCAAGCCTCAGAATTCTAGGCACCCAGTCCCATATCTTCTTCGCAGCTTGTGGCATATTTCATACCTCGAGTATCTAAAGCGCATCCGAAGGGTGTTGGTGCAAGTCTACAATAGTTGTTGGGGCCAATGGCATATGGTCAAACGATGTTATGGGTGCCTCTAATTGATCCCAAGATGTGTTTCGGAGTTATCGAAGCACTATATTATCATTATATTTAGACAAGCACAAACAAACACAAACACAAACACAAGCTTTTTGTTAGCTTTGGGTACCTTGTATTCGACTTTGTACGGTTGATTGATCCTTATCAAATCAAAAATGGAGTCACCGTTATCATTAGCAACAGCTGTGGAAATTATCTTTCACTGGAATCCCCAGACACCAAGAAATCTGCTCTTTCATTCTGAAGTAACTAGGTACTTGCAAGCTGTCAACATTATTCAAGGATCAACAGCGTTCACAGATGATTGGGAGAAAGCCATCAATATGGCTGTTGCTGAGCTCAGTTCTGTTTTTCGTAGCATACTGGCTAGAGAAACTCCTTCAGCTACAGACATGAGTTCAGGAACTCAGTCGAGTTCAGTCACTGATTGTGCTGGATCTGAATGGCTAGAGGACTATAAAATTGCGTATGACGGAATTTATAAGGAAGCAAATCATGATCTCTGTTCTATTACAAGGATGATGCATTCGTTGGGGCATCTCGGTGAGTGCATCGACTTGTACACGATTGTAAGGAAACCTTTTGTAATCATGCGTGTCAAACAACTTAGCCGTGAAAATTTAAGCATGGGTGATGTACGGGGGCTTTTGTCAGAGCAACTGAAGACAAAGATTGACATGTGGATACGAGCAGCTTCTGTCTCTGTTCAGGTTGTATTTCCAAGGGAAAAGAAGCTAATTGAGGAGATCTTTGGTGGCTTTGGAAGCGCTGTGAGCGAAGCGTGTTTTGTAGCAACAGTTAAAGATGCCGCTGCCTATTTATTTGAACAAGCGGCGAGTGCTGGTCGTCAGCCTCGATCACCTAGGAAACTGTTCACTTTTTTAGATCTTTACAAAGCGCTTTTAGTTATCGTGCCAGATATCAATATCCTGTTTGCGTCAGAATCATTTGAAAGTATCCGAACCCATGCCGCTCATATTGTAATTCAGCTCAAGAAGGTGATACAAGGGATCCTTTTGGATTTCGAGACTTCCGTTGTCTATGACCTGTCTCCTGTAAAGGCAGGAGCCACAATTCACCGCCTGACGAGATATGTGATGGGTCATGCTAATCACATCTTGAAGTACAAGAAAATCCTAAACGAGTTGATGGTGACAATGCCGTCCTTATGTTATGGAGATGTAATGATTCCAGATGTGGAATTTTTGCAACTCGAGGGGAAAACTTTGCTAGAGCTGCATGTGGTGCTGGTCATTGCAGCCTTACGATTCAATTTAGAAGGTAAATCCAAGAAGTACGATGTTGCAACCTCTTTGTTTGAGCCCTTAGCTCCCCGTGCAACTAGAGAACAAAATGCTTCCTTGGTCCATTTGTTTATGACCAACAATATTCATTATATCTTACAACAAATAGAAGGATGTCGAGAACTTCAAGTGATGATGGGGGAAGATTATATAAATAAGTTAAATGAAGATCTAAGGCAGTCTATATCCAGATTTCTGATAACAGCTTGTAGCAAGATCGTGTATTGCTTGAGAAATGAGGGGTTACACAAGAGTAGGTGTATGCCGTGTGGGGTGTCGAAGAGTGCATTAATTAGCAAGAGAATCAAGACCTTCAATTCCAGGTTGGAAGAAATTTGTGGTTCTCATGCGAAACCCGTGGTGTCAGATCTTAGGCTTTGGGAGAAGCTTTGTCAATCCATAGTGGTGACCTTGGTTCCGGCTTATGAGTCTTTTCTCCAACAATTAAGGAATGATATAGAGAGCAGAAAGAATCCTCCAAACGACAACTCTCTCAAAACCAGCGCCCTCATAAAGTACTCGGTTGATGATCTTCAAACTTTGATCACTGAGAATTACTTCTGTATTAGAGCATTATGTGATTAATTAGACTCCAACCTTGATTCCCGATTGAATGAGCTTGTCCATTGTTGTTGTATGTACAACTAGGAGTGCTATGAGTTTAAAGTGTGTTTATTGTTTCTTTGAAATTTTCCATTTCTTTGGGGAGCTACTAAAGCTCATTTCTTGTTCTTTGCCTTTGGAAATAGATTCGCCTGGGCAAACCTTAATCAATAAGAGATCAGCTGGTTCAGGTAAAGCGACCTTCATGCATTGTGAGACTTGAATGAATCCATCCATTGCGTTTATTTTGTTCTTGATAGAATATCGTGACATTGGGAAGTTTGATTCCTTCTTATACCTCCTTTCTTGGACAGAGTTTGAGAATCTTGTAGCGACTGCAGAATTTAACCCCCACCCAAGTCCCAGGCTAGATCATCAGGAAGTAGCGCAAAGCCTGTTACTGTTAGGCCGCATCAGCTACTGAGATGAGATGGTCCGATGGATCAACTACTCAGTTCACGACCTTGAGAAATCGGTCTTCAACAACACCTATACGAATACTCTGTGATCGATACCTACCATAATTATATTATTTGATCACGAGACTGAAAACTTTTGGATTCACATTTTCAAGTTGGTTGAAAGTTATGGCTTGAAGGTGTCCTGGACATAAAAATACGGCCTACTTCCCTGCTTTGCTCTTAAGCCATTGAATTTGAAGGTTAAGACCGATTGCGAGGGAAACCTTGTTTATCTATTCTTTGAGTGAAACAAATGCTAACAGCATATACCTTGCTTAAGCATTTACAAAATTTAAAACTAATTAAGCAACCAGAAAAAACTATGCATTATTCCATAGTACGTACCAATGTTTCGTTTATTTGGATTGCGTCAACACATTAGTAAGATTCATCCAACGTTTCAATAAGTTTTAGTGAAAGTAAATATTTCTGTAGTGTGTCCTACGATGGATCGGAGAGGTTTCAAGTTTGAATAGTTAATGTTTAACAATGAATCAAAGTGTTATTGAGGGTTGAATATCGAGTGATTTTCTTTTTTATTTATTTGAAGTCTTTCAATTGCTTTTCTTTCTTTCTTTTCTGCCACTAGCCAGCTAATGAAATGTGGGTCCTTCATTCTTTTTCCCGGAAAGATGGTAGGAAAGGAGACCCGTCAATTCATACGGAGAAAAATGCAGTCACCCCGGTCAGTCCTAGTCTACCACCCTTTCGATGATTCTTCCCAATCACCGATACTTTTAGTTTTTGCTATAATAAAATAAAATGAATTCATGTCTCCCGACCCGATCAGTATCACACACAACCCTACATTAATTCACAACTTTGATCGTTCTCTCCGTTTCCACCATGTCCACGAAAAACCCGATTCCGACACCCATGGATCATCTTGCCAAAGAATTTCGCACTAATATCTTGAAACTTGACCTAACTTCTGGTAATACTTATGGCTCCAGCTCCACGACTGATACTGCTTCCAGCAGTTTCGAATTCCGTGAAGAAGATTACATACACAAGAGTAACCCAAGGAACATCGAAACGGTTAACCATCTTCGTCGAATTGCTTCTAAGATGAATTCAGCCGGATACCTTCACGAGTGCATCCGCATCTTCGCCACTGAACGGAGTTCTGCGATCAAGCTCCGGAAACTGAGTCAGCATAGCGCTCGGACGTTGGATTGGGAACCTTGGATTCCTTTATCAGAGACTGGAATCGATCAGCCATTGTCTGTGTAAAATTCCTCTTCCCACTTGAGAGGCGACTTTGCCAGCAAATCTTCCAAGGTCTTGGAAATGCCAGTACTTTAGATGATTGTTTCACCCAGACAGTAAAAGAACCCGCCAAACAGTTGTTTGACACTGCCCAAGCATTATGTCTGGTTCATCCCTCGTCCGAGAAGCTTTTCAGAATTTTAGACCTTTACCAGACTCTATCCACTCTTTTACCACTTACTACTGATCTTTTCAGTTCAGATTCTTTGGAATGTATCCGAGTTAAGCCTGCTCAGTTACTTCCTAAGCTCGCTGAAGCCATCAAACGTATTGTATCAGATTTCGAGAATGATGTTCTTCAAGAGCAATCTCCGGTTCTCCCGGTTTCGGAGATCCAGCGGTTTCCAAGGTATGTGATGAATTATGTCGACAGAATGTGTAATTACGAGAAAACTTTAATGACATTGATACTTTCTAAGCCTTTGAATGATGAAACTGGAGTGGCTGTTGATACAGCCGAATTTGAGGGGCAAACTCCATTGTCTCTTCATTTAATTTGGATCATAAGGAGGTTAATATCCAAGTTAGATGCTAAATCGAAGCTTTACGAAGAAGCATATTTGGGTAAGTTTTTCATCATGAACAATGTTCATTACATTGTTCGCAAAATTGAAGAGAGCTCACAATTAAGAGACGTGATTGGGGAGGGATATCTGGGGAAGTTGACCTGCAAACTACGTCAGGTTAAGGCTGACTATCTCAGCTTTACTTTTGACAAGATCTTGTACTGTTTACGAGCTGAGGGACTGAGTGGGAGTGGGATTTTTTGGTCAAAGGCTAAGAAAATGACGAACAGATTGAAGTCTTTCAATGATGGGTTTGAAAAAGCCCAGCAGGATCTTGCAAACTTGGTTGTTCCAAACCATCAACTTCTGGTGGATCTTCGAAAATCGATAGTGGAGAAGCTCATTCCAGCTTACTCATCCTTTCTTGAGCAGTTGAAGAGCGTTACGGGGAGTGGGAAACATTCTGCAGAGCAGTATATCAAGTACGAGGTCAAGGACCTTGAGACTGCAATATTTGGTTTATTCAAGGGCAGCTGAAACAGCACTAGATGGAGAACCTGTATTCAGTGTCACTAGGGAATGTAGAGTGCTTTTGTCAAGAATTATAGTTTGCCATGCATGCTGCATCCTTTGATTCCTTTCACCTGTTGTTTAAGTCTAGAATTTGCTGTTTTACGTCACCTAAAAATGTCCCCCAGGGGGGGGGGGCGCAAGATTTGATTTTTGGCGCAACTCTGATCCTCTAGATAATTTTATTCGAATTCTATTAGTTGAGAATTTGGTTGGCTGAAATGTTTGGTTAGTTTAGTTCTTTTTTTGGTTAGTTTAGTTCTTAGCAATCTGCACGGGGTTCCTATTTCTTAAGCTCACAAGTATGGAAGAGAAGTCAATCCTGGTATTGCCATGTTTTTTTCTTCTTCTGAGAAATGCGGATTCCACCATTCCTGTATCTTCTGAGAAATCCTAGCAGTACTTGGAAATTGTTAAGGATACTGATCATAATGCCTTGAAGGAAGACATTCCAGTTAAAGCAAACTACAAGGGAGTCGATTGTACAAGTGAGAAAGATAAGGACTGAAGAAATCTTCAGTGAGTCAAGTGCTCTAGTGATACTTCTTCAAGGGAAGCAAGTGCACAATGTTCAAAGATGGTTGAGTTTGTTAGTGAGTCAGTTAGGAGTAGCATCTATTGTTTCTTTTTTGTTTTGATTGCTGCTATATAAAGTTGAGTGTTCAGTTGTAATAAAGTACCTTCTTCTTTCAATGTAGACACTAAAGCACTAAATGATCAATCTGTTCTCTATTTCAATTCTCTCAACATCTCAGTTCATATCACAAATTGTATCATGGTATCAGAGCTTCTAGTGATCTATTATTAGCTTTCTTATTTCAAACATTTAGACAATCCTTTTTCAGATTGTTTCTTTTCCTCTACTTCACAATGACTATTGAAGTTACACAAAATACTGAAGTTGTAAGACAGACAACTCCAGTAGTTGAAGAAGATGCATACGCCTCACCAGAAGTTCACGTAATTCTTCTAATTTCACATCCATTATATCTAAATTCAAGTGACCATCCAGGCATGTGCTTAGTCACTCAAGTCATGGTCAATACAAACTACAACAAATGGAAGAGAGCAATGATGATTGCTCTTTCATCTAAACACAAATTAGGTATTGTTACTGGACTAAACAAACAACCTAATTCTCAATCTAAGTACCTTTCTCACTGTCAGAGGTGCAATGACATGGTAATATCATGGCTACTTAATGATGTTTCTCCTAAAATTGGATCAAGCTTGGTCTATTTTAAAACAACTAAGGAAATATGGGATGACCTAGAGAGTAGATTTACACAAGGCAATGCATCTAAGGTGTTTCAACTTAAGAAAGAGTTAATGAATCTTCAACAAGGATCATTATCAATTCTAGATTATTTTACAAAATTTCGATCTGTTTAGGATGAGTTTGAGGAAGTTAGTAATATGCCAAAATGTGAATGTGTGTTTTCTTGTAATTCTCTCAAGAAGATGGATGAGTATGATCAAATGCAGAAGGTAACACAATTTCTGATTGGACTGAATGAAATCTACTCAGGTATACGTAGTTCAATTTTGGCTATGACTCCATTACCTAATATGAGCATAACTATGTCACTTCTGACGCATGATGAAAAAGTGAAAGAATGTTCAACTAAGTAAGCCTATTTTTATGTTGATAACAATGTTTCCACACTGCTCTATTTGCCAAAAATGTGTTACATCCATCTAACCATAGCAAAAGTCTAAATAATGCTGGTAGGAAAACTGTTTCCAAAGGACATCTACTTTGTGATCATTGTGGAGGAAATGGCCATGTTAAGGATTCATGTTTCTTTCTTAATGGATTCCCTGATTGGCACAAGTTATATGGAGTAAAGGTAGATCTTTCTAAGATGCCTAAGAATCTGAAGAACAAGGCTGGAGGTGCTCATGTCAATGCAGCCGCTGTGAGTAATAAAATGAATGATCCTGTTACTAACATTGTTTCCTTATCTGAAGAACACTATAACCAACTGTTGAGTATGATTAATGAGCAAAGGACCACAAACTCAGATGTTCTCCAAGCTACTCAGGTTGCAAGTGAGTTTCACACCACTCCTAGGTTATAAGTTCTGTACATTGCAGTTCAGATATCAAGCATAATCAAGAGTGGATTATAGATTCTGGTGCATCTGATCATATCACTTCATCATTTAACTCTCTAGTGGTATAACTCTCTTTCATGTTCTCTATGCACCAAATTTCTCTCTTAATCTATTATATGTTAGCAAACTTGTTGCTTCCAGTAATTGCATCTTATCCTTCTTTTCAACCTATTGTCTCTTTCAGGACTTGGTCTCCAAGACCTTGAAAGGGATTGGTAAGCTGGTTGGAGGCCTCTACAAGCTTGAACTACATACTCCTCAGTCTACTAGGCTTGTCATGTCTTGTTCTGTAACTCTCAAGCCTGAAACATTATGGCACCACAGACTGGGTCATGTTCCTATGTCAATGTTGAAATATTATCCAATTTCATGTTCTAAACATATTGAAAATACAGTGTGTGATGTATGTCATTTGGCTAAACAGTGCAGAATTCCTTTTCCTCTTAGCATTTCTCATGTTACTACTATTTTTTCTTTAATTCACTGTGACATCTGGGGTCCTTATAGGCATCATACTTATGATGGTTGTCATTCTTTCTTAACCATAATTGATGATTTCTCTAGATCCACATGGACTTACTTAATGCATTCCAAGACACAGGTCCTTTCTTACATACAAATTTTTCTGCAAATGGTACAAACACAATTTCAAACCTGTGTCAAAATTGTTAGATCAGACAATGGGTCTGAGTTCTTTAGTGATGACATGACTTCTCTACTCTCTTCTCTTGGTATTCTTCAACATAGTTCATGTGTTGAGACTCCTCAACGGAATGGAAGGGTTGAAAGAAAACATAGGCATTTGCTCAATGTTGCTAGGGCGTTGAGATTTCAAGCTCATTTGCCAATAAGATTCTGGGGTGACTGTATTTTGGCAGCCACTTATCTGATAAACATGACTACTCTCTCTGTCCTTTCTCATAAAACACCCTATGAACTCATGCTTCTTCAGTCACCTTTTTACTCTCATCTTAGAGTATTTAGTTGTCTATGTTTTGCCACTACTATAAAAGCTGGAAGAGATAAATTTTCTCCCAGAGCTTCTAAATGCATCTTTCTTGGATATCCTGCTGGCAAGAAAGCTTACAAGTTATATGATCTTCACACTCACAAAATCTTCTATTCTAGGGATGATTTCTTCTATGAAGATCAATTTCCTTATGCCTCATCTCCTTATCTCACCAATGAGTCTCATACTCCAATGTTTACTCCTCTTGATTCTGTGCTTGATGAACCTGATTTCCAGCATCCAAATTCTTTCCCCACTTCATCTTCTCCCTTTATTTCATCTCCTCATTCTCCCTCACCTGTTTTAACTCATTTACCTACTCCACCTGTTTCTGACACTGCTCCTTCATCCAGGCCAGTTAGACAAAAGGTAGTTCCATGCAGGTACAAGGATTGTACAAGACTTCCTCCTCAGTTTACCACTGCAGGATCTTCCATTTCCTATTCTTCTATATCTCCTGCCTATTATTCATATATATGTAATATATCTGCCTTATTTGAGCCTACTTCTTATATTCATGCTCTCAAAGATCCTAACTAGGTGAATTTTAACAAGAGGCCAGTTGGATGTAAATGGGTGTTTAGGCTCAAATATAAGGCTGATGGCACCTTGGACAAGTACAAAGCTAGGCTTGTGGCTAAGGGACTTACTCAAACAGAAGGGGAGGATTATTTTGAAACCTTTACCCCTGTTGCCAAGATGACAACAGTGAGGTTGTTCTTGGCTTTAACAGCTATAAAAGGGTGACATCTTAGTCAGATGAATGTAGTCAATGCTTTCTTACATGGGGAATTAGATGAGGAGGTGTATATGACTCTTCCTCAAGGCTATTCCATTCCTTCTTCCTTCCAGTCTACTTCTACTCAGCCTGTTGTTTGTAAGTTGTTAAAATCTCTATATGGCCTAAAGCAGGCTGCCAGACAATGGTACACCAAATTTGTTGCAACTTTGATTGCTTTTGGCTTTGTGGAGTCTAAGAGTGATCACACCTTATTTACTTTGACCAAAGATGATTCTTTTACTGCAATTCTGGTCTATGTTGATGATATCCTTATTGTTGGCTCGCATCCTTCTGTTATCAATCAAGTTGAGGCTCATTTGCATTCCTTCTTTAAGATCAAGGATTTTGGCCCTTTAAAGTTTTTTCTTGGCATTGAAGTAGCTAGGTCTACCCAGGGTATATTCATTCATCAGAGGAAATATGCTATGGATATTGTCTCAGATGTTGGCTATTTGAATGCTAAGTCTTCTAAAATTCCTATGAAATATCATCATACATTGGCTGCAGATCTTGGTACTCCTATGAAGAATCCCAATCAGTATAGAAGACTTGTTGGTAGGCTTGTCTATCTATCTATCTCTAGGCCTGATATATGCTATGATATGCATATTCTTAGTCAGTTTCTGTCTATTCCTCATTGGGAGGTTGCTTTCAAATTGGTTCAATACATAAAGGGGTGGGTCTATTGGTCAGGGCCCATTATATTCTGTGCACAGTCCTCTTTCTCTTTCTGTGTACTGTGATGCTGACTGGGCATCTTGTCCAGGAGATCTTTGTCAGGATACGTGTTTTGTTTGGTCAGTCTCTTGTATCTTGGAAGGCTAAGAAGCAGGGGGTGGCGTCTAAGTCTTCCTGTGAGGCTGAATACAGAAGCCTGGCTAATGCCTCATGTGAGGTTGTATGGTTTCTTGCTCTCCTTAGGGACTTTGGTGTTACTGGCCTTACTTCAGTTTCTGTATTCTGTGACAATAAATCTGCTTTACATCTTGCCTCTAATCATGTGTTTCATGAGAGGACTAAACATATTGAGATTGATTGTCATTTTGTGCAAGACAAAATTGTTGCTGGTCTTACAGTTCCTCAATTTATTGCTTCTCAAGATCAGCTTGCTGGTATCTACACTAAGGCCCTATCCTCTTCTCAATTGCACTCCTTGATGTCCAAGCTCAATGTGTTCAATCTTTTTTCCACATTGGGCTTGAGGGGGGATGTTAAGGATACTGATCATAATGCCTTGAAGGAAGACATTCCATTTAAAGAAAACTACAAGGGAGTCCATTGTACAAGTGAGAAAGATAAGAAGGACTAAAGAAATCTTCAAGGGAGTCAAGTGCTCTAGTGATACTTCTTCAAGGGAAGCGAGTGCATAGTGTTAAAATATGGTTGAGTTTGTTAGTGAGTCAATCAAGAGTCCGGATCCTCTATTCCAAAATTGTATTCTATCTCCTATTCCACCGTCGGATTCTTGCCACATGTCAATCGTAAATAAACAAAATCAATTACTAAGTTGATTGTGTTTCCATAACAATAAAAATCCGTAAAATTTAGCTTAATATTTCCTTTTGTGAAAATTTCTTATTGGCATGTGGTAAGAATATGACGGTGGAATAGGAGATGGAATACAATTTTGGAATAGAGGATCCGGACTCGTCAATTAGGAGGAGCATATGTTGTTTCTTTTCTGTTTTGATTGCTGTTATATAAATTTGAGTGTTCAATTGTAATAAAGTACTTCTTTCAATGTAGAAACTGAAGCACTAAATGATCAATCTCTTCTCTGTTTCAATTCTCCCAACATCCCAGTTCATATCACAAAATGTATCAGAAATTGAATCTTCTAATGGATGGTCGAATGATGTTATGGTGGCTTTGTTGGTATTTGGGGTTTACAACAATGTCGAAAACTGTATAAGGATAAAATGAACTTATGTAACTTGGATATATTGTAAAATCATGCACGAACATACTTTTCTGCAAGAATTATTCGACACTTATCACATGTCCCAGTTACACGAATATTCTTGTGGGATAAAACTACAACGGCCCTCCTCTTTTGGCACTCAAAAGGAGATTACTAATGAGTATTAAGATATAATGACGAATCAAAGATGAAAGAACACTGATGGAGTTTCCATCGGTCTTCTCTTGCAAAAAACCAAATGGAAAGGAAACAAAAAATACTTGATTATTTACACCCGCAAGCCCGTAAATACTTATGTGAATGTGCATTCCGCACCCCCAGATCCACAATATAGTATTCCAGAGCTCAACCATCTTCGAAACAAACCCCGATTAGACCAAAAGGCTTCTTGGTCCCGGGATATCTCTGGGTTCTTGAACCATCCTTTTGCTGGAAGAAAAGTATTGAGTTATAATTAAATGTATAAACACATACACACAAATTATTGAATCTTTATGGTTGATTGATTTCTATCAAGTCAACCCGTATTCGGTACCTTGCATTCAACTTTCAATGGTTGATTAATTCTAAATAAGACCAGTAAACCAACGTAGTCAATAACCTCAGCTGTAGTCGGTACTTGCATTTTCGAAGTTAGTAGGTACTTAGAAAAAGTCTTCGGATCTCTTTGCTAAATATACTGTACAATATAACCAATGACTTCCTCCTGAAAAGTCTTTATAAATCTTTTTCGTGTATCTATATAGTTCTGGCATATCCCACACTGTTTTCTGCACATATGATTCTTAATTGTGTTAGAGATTTTCGAATTGACGAGGCCACTATGTTGTTGTTGGGATTAAACGCTTTTTCGTGTTCATCACCACCTAACCTCCTTTGGCGATTCTTATCAGATTTTAACCAAGCCTTTTTTTTGTTTTTGAAATCGTATAATTTCCAGCTTCCCGTCATGTGATTTATCGTGTCCTATTTTTATTTTTTAACTCGAGTATATAAGAGTTCCAAAGCCTAATCTCTGATCACAGCGAACCCATACGAGAGAGCTGGCATGGCTCTGGAACCAGCATTTGATATAATCAGGCGCTGGAATTTGACCGACGTGAGAAAAGAACATGCTGACGGTTATCGACTTGAACTTCTTCATTACTTGCTAGCTGTAGACAAGATTCAACTCTCGATCGATTCTGCTGTCATTCCGGTCGACAAGAACAAGGCCAAAAGCTTGATACAGACAGCCATGGTTCGGCTTGCAGATGAATTTCGTAATATTTTGAAACTTGGCGCCATGTCAGCACAAATGAATTCATCTCTTGATCCCTACTTAGACACGCATTCAAGTACTGTAACAGATAGTTCATCCAGATATTACTACGAATTTCATGAAGATGATTTCATAGAAGGTAACATAACGAGCACCAGAGTGGTTAATGATCTTCAGAGTATTGCCCAGACTATGAATGATGCGGGATATCTTCACGAGTGCATCCAGGTGTACACCAGTGTAAGGAGTTCGGTCATCACTTCTAGTTTTCAACGGCTTCAGGTCCAAAAATTGAGCAAGCGTCACGCTCAGACATTGGACTGGGAAAGCTTGGAATCAATAATCAGAAACTGGAACAGATCAGCTCAGGTTCTTGTAATAAGTCTCTTTCCTAATGAGAAAAGGCTGTGCAAGGAAATTTTTAATGGTATCGGAGTTGCCACTGATGATGCTTGCTTTGCGAAGACGGTCAGAGATCCTGCAACTCAACTTTTTGACATTGCTGAAGCACTGACTTGTGTTCAGCCATCACCAGATAAACTTTTTCGCACTTTAGATCTCTATGACACTTTGTCGAGGCTTTTACCACTAATACATGCTCTTTTCAATTCAGAATCATTGGAATTCATTAGAGTTAAGGCTGCTAATCTACTTCCTGAGATTGCAGAAGCAGTCAGACGAGTTGTGTTGGGTTTTGAGAAGGATGTGCTTCACGAGCAGTCTCCAGTTTCACGTGTTGGGAAAATTCACAGCTTAACAAGGTATGTGATGAACCATGCAATTGTAATGTGCGATTACAAGCAAACTTTAATGGCGTTGATTACGTCTAAGCCTTTAACTGATGAAACTGGAGTGATTGTAGAATTAGCAGAATTTGAGAAGCAAACTCCATTGTCTCTTCATTTTATTTGGATCATAATGAGCTTGATATCCAACTTGGAGTTTAAATCAAAGCTATATGATGATGTACCTTTGGGTCATTTATTCATCATGAACAATGTTCATTACATTGTTCATAATGTTGAGACCAGCCCGGAGCTAAGAGACGCGATCGGGGATGAATACAGGGAGAGGTTGATTCAGATACAACATCAGGCTAAGATTGACTATCTAAGCTTAACTTTTGAGAAGATATTGTACTGCCTGCGAGCTGAGAGATTAAATGGGTGTGGAATATTTTGTTTTAGGGCTTCAGGATTGGCAAGAAGACTGAAGTCTTTCAATTTTATGTTTGAAAAGGTTCAGAAGGATTTTAAAATCTATGCTATTTGGGACATTGAACTTCTGGATGATCTTAAAGAGTCTATGTCAGAGAAGTTGATTCCTGCTTACTCATCCTTTCTTGGACATTTTAAGAGAGTGACCGGAAGCACGAAGCATATCAAGTACTCAGTCACGGGCCTTGACACTGTTATCTCTGATTTGGGCTTCTGAAATCCAGCTCTTTAAGAGAGCCTGAATGATTTTTAATCGAGTTTTTCAATGTCTTGATTACTGTAAATGTTGGATTTTCGGTAGCAATCCAGAAAAATCAGTGTAATTATTTATCATTTAATTTAAAGATGTAAAATAATGAGGAATGATGGAACGGGCATCTGTCAGATGTACCATATGCTCTCCTCTGGTACTGTGTAGAATTGGCTGTGTTTGTATTATTCAAGTTCATGGTGCACTCCTTGATGTTTGGATGATGTGCTCTTCTTATAATCAAGTTTTTGTTAATCGAGAATTTGGTCTTCTATTTCTAGCAAGCTTGGAGTGCTTGGTTGATTTCGTTCCTGTTGATCTGCAAATGATTTCTGTTCTTGAAACACTGTGAACAATATTGCTCTTAAAATCCAACATGAAGTTGGAGGTTAAGCAAAGCTCTATAAAGATGCATCTTGGCTCATTCATATTTTTTCATCATGAAAAATATTCGTTACATTGTTCGAAGAATCCAGGTGGCTCACAGATCACATCAGGGCTCAGGCCAAGGCTGACTTCAAAACCTTGTGCCTGTGCAATACTTTGTGCTTTGACCACTGAATTCGGAGATTAGATATCAGTTAGCAAACCCATATGATTATCTTAGACACCCTATGGCGACTGAGCTTAGCCAAGAGCCCTTTAACATATTGTTAGAGATGAAGATGAAACTGTGCTAAAAGAATACATATTGAGAGAGAAAAACTGGAAATTTCGGTCAAATACCGTTGTTTAGATGTTTGAATTCTCTATTTTTCTAGCTCCCTCTCTTTCTCCATCTATTCTTTCTATTCTGTGTTTTCTTCTTCCGTTGACGGGAGAAATTCAGGATGGGTCCACATTATAACCGAAAAAATTACATATATTTGTTTTAAACTGTTAAAATATATTTTTAAGAAAAAAATGATAAAAATAAGAAAAAGTGTGCTGACAAAATCACTGTCCAAATTCAGACATCTTAACTCAAAAATTAAACATCGCAATACACAATTAAAATCTGTCTACATTTAAACATCCCAATACGCAATTAAAGTCGATCCAAATTTGGACTTCGCAATCCGCAAGCCAGGCCACAATTGGATTTTTTTTTCTATATAAAATATTACCAAAGGTATTATAAAGCTTAAGAAGCCAACAAATGAAGGCAAAGAAGAATAGACAGACAAAAGAATGCACGTAAGCCAGCAACTTCAATAAATAATGGGATCACAGGAAAGCAAGCTCTTTGCAGGAGGTCGATAAATTTATAAAAAGTCGACATATTTTCAAAAAACTTGATATAAATGGACGGAAAACTTGAATCTCTGCATTACTCAAACCATTCGGGTAAGTAAAAATTAATATCCTTTCACCGAAGACGGAGAAAGCAGAGGTAAGAAGATTATCAAAGTCACTTTCAGAGAGCAATTTCAACTTTTTGGTTCGAAAGCTACATCGGTGGGAAATTTCAAACTCCGGTACTTGCGTCGGACACTCCCATGCTTGCATCGAAAATTCAATTTCTGTAAAACTGATTGAATTTCTACGCCCATGTCGCACCCCTGCTGTTGCCCTAGATCGGGACAGATGTTGGATATCGGGATGGATGGTGTTTGTTGGGTGTGTGTGTGCGCGCGCATGTGTATGGTGTGTGTTTGATTGTGTGATGTGTTCGATGAAGAGGATATGAGAGGAGTGATGGCTGAATTATGTGTAGGTGGGCTGGACCGCTGGAGTACTAGAATGGAGAAAAAGAACAAAGAAAAGGAGGAGAGAATGAGTGGGGACGCATATAGGATGAAAAAGAAAAATAGACGGTTTGGGTGAAGAGAGACAGAGACGGAGGTAGGTGTGAGAGCATTTGAGCAAGTAATTAACCAGAACGAAATTATACAGTTGAAAACAAAAAGGAAGAAATTAGGGCCAGTATCATCCGGTGAAATGTTAATCGCAAAAGTTCATCAAATTTTTTAAAATCGTTACAATACACTTTTGGGGGAAATGACAAAAGATACACTTAATGAAGAAAATGCGCACAGACAAAGCTACTAAATTTGGGCATTGCAATGTAAAAATCCTCACAAAAATTTAGGCATTGTAATATAAAGATTAGATATCGATCATTAATCACAAAATAGGTCTAAATCTTCATATTGGTCTTCTCCCGCCTCTCTGTCTAATCTATGATGAGAATCCAAGTGATTCTAGGAAGGTTGCCATCATATCGTAGCTCATTTAACTTCATATTGTTATCTTTTGTTCTGCTTTTTTGAAATGCTACTTTCCCTTTTCTTTAAAGTGGAACAAACTTGGGAATGACTCAATAGTTATAGAAAAAAAATTAAAAATAGAGTCAAGTTACAGCATAGAAGCTATAGTTTTGCTTCTATTTGGAAGTTACTGGAAGATTTTCAAATAATAACCAATTTATGAGCATGCAAATATGGTGGCATCGCATATGAAGAGTACAATCATTATCATGGCAGCTCCAATGAATATAAACCATGTTATTTTTGAGCTTATGAGTCACGTTTTCATTTATTTTTTCTGTTATGCATGTGTTGCATATGAAGTGGATGTGTTGGTCATGGCAACGACGCCCAAATTGGAGACAACGACGCATAGCATGCAAGTATGGTGACATTGAATATGAAGAGTACAATCATTATCATTAAACCTATTAAATCGAAGTTAGGTTTGCAATTTTAGTAGACATTTTAAAAGATTATCGAGGCTAGACCGAAACCGAACCGATTAACATTTCATGGCAGCTCCAGTGAATATAAAACATGTTGTTTTTGAGTTTATGAGTCACGTTTTCATTTATTTCTTTTGTTCTGCATGTGTTGCATATGAAATGGGTGTGTTGGCTATGGCAACAACGCCCAAATTAGAAGCAACGACGCACACATCAGAGACAATGACACCCACATCGAAGACAACGACACTCACATCATAGCCAACAACGCTCACATAGGTTGGAATCCATCTTTAAAGTAGGGAAGATAAAGTGAATCTGAATTAGTCTTTTACTACAGCTCGTTCATCAACTCGAGCAATATCCAAATGTTGCACAATTTCATACTTGAATTCTTTGTAAACATATTCTTCCATTTGTGTAAATGATGTCATCGAAGTACAGGAATCCAAAGAATGACGCTATGTGGTGTAAAAATTGGCTCCAACAACGGTTCCATAAGTTTGGAGAATGATCTTTCAGGATGTTAAAATGCTCTGGAATTTGTTTCATCTCCTAAACAGTAAGTCGATAATGTTGAGAGAGTGAGAAAGTGGACTAGTGAGAGAAAAAGTGGAATGGTGAGAGAGTGGACGGTGCTCAGAGAGTGGGTATTTTAGGAAAAAATTAATAAAAGTGGATTTTTGCAATTTAAAAAAATAGGGTAGCTAAGCGATTATCATTTCATAAAAGGGAATCGACCCACAATTATTCCAAACAAAAAAGGGGCACCTCAACGGTTACATTTTCAAAAAAAGACACTGGCTCGCAATTATTTCTAAATCCACAAACATGTTGATGGGCTTCAAATCTGATTGGATCTAGACCAGTAACCTATCACCGCAAGGGAAAATACTTGAATCATGACAAAGCCCTTCGCACGAGAATTAGTATAACTCACTGTTGAGTAAACAATTTAACATAGTTTTAGCCTAGTATTTGTGTGCGTACGTTGTCTCTCATTGGAGTCTAGCTTTTATAGCCAAGATTATGTAGCTGCTCTAGAGGGCAATAATTGCTCAGTAAATGACAATATTTTTTAGCACGTTAGGCCTCTTATAAGGCAATACATGGGTCACGTTTGAGACATGGGGGCAGAAACTACGTGAGTCTAGTCACCCACGTCCTTAAACTGTTACAGTCCTAGGCGAGCAGAGCTTTAACCTGCTTTGTGGATGAATGTCTATTCAGGTTAAAACCTTCTGGTCACTGCAGACTTGTTCCCTAATTGGTAAGGCATCTGGTATTCACGTGTCATGCAAATGTCTTGCTCGTGTGCTCTGCACGTGGTAGACTCGCGTACTCGGCACGTGGGGTATAAATTGGTCATGGCAGCTCAGATATGAGCAACTATTTCTTGTCCAAAGTCTTTTTTTTTCTTTTCATAGATGTGATAATTATTCGACATGCCCTTACAAGAATTTTATACTCCCCCACTCCTAAATTTATGTTTTATATTTTTTTTAAATCGTAAAATATATCGTAGTACCTTTTAGGCAAAACACACAAATGGGCCACTCAATTTTCCTACTTTTTGTAATTCGGTCACCGAAAGTTTGAAATATCTATCTTAACCATCCAATTTTAGTCATGTTACAAGAGAGCCCATTTTTTGGATGGCGTTAGAGTTAACCGTTAAGTTTAAAACAAATCTCTATTTTACCCCTGTAAATATCAAGGGAGAAACAATTATAATCAGAAAGGGTTTCAACTGTAAATAATAGAACTTAGAGGGTTTTATAGATCTGAGTCTGTTCATCTTCGCCTTCATCTTCTCCAATCGAGGGTTATAGATCTGGGTATGTTCATCTTCATCTTCATCTTCTGCGGAATGGGTAACTGATAGAATTTCATTAAATTGGAGTACTTTAGATGCACCTAACAACATCGGTTTTAATGGAAACAAATTCACACACACACACACACACATACCAGAGACAACAGCGATGGAAACAGAGTCTCATTCAAAACCTAGAAAAGAAATATGTTTAAAGATGAGGACTCAATCTTCAAATGAATTGGACTCGAAATTACAAGAAGATGAGGTCTCGTTCAAAAAAACAATAGATTGAGCAAAGGGCGAGGCAAAATGAGGTGATGAGGATATCAGATCCAAAGGACTTATGTTCGAAAAAAACCCAGATTTCTAGATTCGGGTTCCACCTTCTATCTCCCTCCCCCTAATCGCTCTCAGTCACTACCACCATCACCGAAGCTTCAGATTTCCAGATTTGGGTCTTCATCGAATTCAGGTTGGTGGTAATGGTGATCGAGGTCAAGTCGTCATCATCTTCGTCCCCTGAGAGCGATTGTGCAAGACCTAAAATCCATGTAGCTATCCAAGAACTCAAAACCTCTATTACGCCTACCTATTGAAGGATCCAGTTGTCTAAGGAGAATAGGTTCCGACCAGGAAGGAGTGCTATTGATATTATGTCAAGATTGTTAAGGAAAAAAAAGCTCTTTCAGAGAAATGGAACGATCTATCAAGAGCGGTCGAACCTTTTTTTACCTTTGTCCTATGAACTATCGAAAAATACAGCACCAACCGAGCCCAATTTCTACGACGAACTTGGTGTAACCGAATATGCATATGAGAGCTGACAAACTGGTGACGGCATAGGAGAGTACAACGGATGGGCCATCGTCGTTGTGTGCTTCTTGGCCAATGATGCTGAATATGGAGTCTGTTTGGGTTGGGATCAAATCTCACACACTCTCTCGCTCTCTCCAAAAATTAGTCAAAGACTTTTTGATTTGTTTAATTTAATCATGATATATAAATCCTAAATTGGAATACATCAAAATACAAAATATGTATTCTCCTAGGTTTGTTTAATGCAAAGTTTGAAAATTAGGTATTAGTTTGTGGGTTTTTGGTCTTTTTCTTCTTTCAAGTAAAATCAAATTAATTTTTGCCATTTTAACATTTTTTTTCCTATTTTGCCCCTTAAGTTAATGTCCAGGTCTAACGCTCATTAGAAAATGGGTTCGCTTGCAACATGACTAAAGTTGGATGGCCCAAATAGATATTTCAAACTTTCGGTGATTGAATTGCAAAAAGTGAGAAAGTTGGGTGGCTCATTTGTGTGTTTTGCCTAGTATTAATTATATATATTATAAAAAGGTAATTGACTAGCTATTTAGAGAATGAGATTAAATTATCTTTAAAAATTTAATGATTAAGATTCATCCTCACATTCACATGTGTGAATAGTTATCCATTTTTAACTCCTTATTTTTTTCTTTCCCTATTACAAGTCACATCATACAATTAATATTATGAGCGGTCACCCATTTTTTCTCTCTATATGTTTTATCTTCATATTATAAAGTCACACCATGTGATTAATAATCTGAACAATCATCTCTTATAAAACATTAATCCCACAATTATCACTTAAAGCAATGTACCTCTCAATTGTAACATTTTTTAAATCGCACTTTCTATTTAAGAACTATCATTTCAATTAACAAAATCAGATATACTGGCACTGTGTTATAGGCACTAACATAAAGATCTAATGTGTTTTATAATGGCAATTAATTTAACTCAAAAAATCAAATTATGACAATAATTTATTAGGAACGAGCGGAGGACTTTATAACTTTGGTGTAATTTAAAAGGAAATAAGAAGGTAAAAAGCCATATCAATTTTTATTTTTTTATTTTTTATTTTTGGTTAGGAAGTAGGAACAGAAGTAGTGCTGCACTAGATTTTCCCATTCATTTTCCTTTGGCTTCCGGGAAAGATGCTAGGAAACGCGTCTAGTGTTGACGAAACTGTCGCACTCACTTGATCGGTCCCATTTCAAAAGCTTTTATAATGCCAAGCCAATGCCCAATGAAGCCATAGCTTTTGGTTTTGGATCATCAATTATCAATATTCAATCATAAGCATTCATCATCTTTGACAGCTGTTACTCACTACATTCTTGAATAAAACTTCAAATATACTCGGTCAAACTTGCAGCCAAATCAGCATTTCCAATCCGATTTGCCCAAGAACAGAGAGAGAGAGAGAGAGCGCTTCAATAATCATCGGTCACCATGTCTGATGCATCAATAACCGTAATCTTAACCCAATTAACCACAATCCTCGACCAACAGATCCGTGCACAGATCAAACTGGTAGTGGGGGTCAAAAAGGAAATCCAAAACCTTACCTCCACCTTCCAAGCCATCAAGGCCGTACTCGCCGACGCTGACAAACGACAAGTCCAAGAAAAAGCCGTCAAACTCTGGCTCCAACGCCTCAGAGATGCGTCTTACGAGGTGGACGATGTTTTGTCAGAATGGAACACCGAAATCCTTAAACTCCAACTTGAACGACTCGATCAAACTAACTCCACCTCCAAAAGAAGAAGGTATCCTTCTTCATTTCTTACCCTTTCTTTTTCATCGATCGAGTAGCTACCCGACGTGACATAGCTCTCAAGATTAAAAGCATAGCTGCTACCCTCGATTCAATCGATATTGAAAAAAATCGGTACAATCTTAATCCCAATGCCGGCACCGGCGGCCAGCAGCGGCAAGTGCGGGTTCGTACTACCTCTGCTGTTGAGGCATCTAAGGTATGCGGTCGTGATGACGTTAAGCGTACTCTTGTGAGCAAGTTGTGTAATATCAATGAAGGGAATGGGGATCTTCATATTGTTTCCATCGTCGGTATGGGAGGAATAGGGAAAACCACTTTGGCCCAATTGGTTTATGGTTGCGATGAGGTGACCAAACATTTCCAGAAGAAAATGTGGGTTTGTGTTTCGGAGACTTTTGATGAGGTTCGGGTTGCGAAAGCAATTGTTGAGGCTGCAGAAGGGACTCCTCCGAATTGTGTCGAGTATGAAGTGGCATTAGGTAAAGTGAAAGAGTCTGTTGCCGGGATGAAGTTTATGCTTGTGCTCGATGATGTATGGAGCGAGGAGTATGAAAGGTGGGAACCATTGATAATCACTCTCAAGAAGGGTGCACCCGGGAGTAAAATTTTGGTCACTACTCGAAACGAGAAAGTTGCCAAAATAATGGGATTGGGAGCCACCTACAGCACAATTCGCTTGGGGGTTTTGTCCGAAAAAGATTGTTGGTCTTTGTTCCGTCAGATTGCATTTTCGGATAGAAGTGTAAAGGAGACTGTAGAATTAGAAGCTATAGGCAGGAGAATCGCGGGAAAGTGCAAGGGCTTGCCACTTGCTGCAAAGACTATAGGGAGTCTCATGCGCTTCAAAACTGCTCCAAAGGATTGGCAGAATGTTTTGGACAGTGAAATATGGCAAATGGGTGAAGCAGAAAGGGGGCTTTTTCCTCCCTTGCTGTTGAGCTACTATGATTTGCCCTCAGCTATCAAGCGTTGCTTCTCCTACTGTGCCAACTTTCCAGAAGATTGCAAGATAGAGGCGGAGAATTTGATCAAGATCTGGATGGCTCAAGGCTATCTTAGCTCGAACGAAACCTCAGAGATGGAAATAACTGGCCGGGATTACTTGGATAACTTGATTATGCGGTCATTCTTCCAAGACCTGGAGAAAGACAAGGATGGCGATGTTGTAGTAAGGTTTAAGATGCATGACATGGTTCATGATTTTGCTCGCTATTTGACGAAGAATGAGTGCTTTATTATGGAGGCAAATGGTGGTGCACAGCGGGGGGTGGACTCCTCATTCTGGCAGAACCTCAGGCATTTGACCATTGTTCGAGGAGACGAGGCCATATTGCCTGTTCCTCCTGACAATACAGAGAGGCTGCACACATTTTGGGTTCAGTCCTTTTATGACTCTCCGCCAATTGTTATTCAAAATAATAGAGCCCCAACTGCACTGTTTCTTCACTTGAAATATCTCAAGGTTTTAGATTTGAGTCGTAACAGGTTGACTGAATTGCCTAAAGAGGTAGGTGAATTGATGAA
The DNA here is from genome assembly GCA_013146195.2 of Codonopsis lanceolata. NCBI lineage: Eukaryota > Viridiplantae > Streptophyta > Magnoliopsida > Asterales > Campanulaceae > Codonopsis > Codonopsis lanceolata. The sequence continues at coordinate 2,429,142 of CM028378.1, forward strand.
CTTGCGGTACCTTAACTTATCTCATAACCCGCTATTTGAGTTACCTGAAACAGTTTGTGGTTTATGTAATCTGCAAACCTTGAAGCTCTTTGCGTGTGACCATCTAGCGAGACTGCCTCCAAGGTTGGAGAAACTTGTAAATTTGAGGCATCTCGAGATTGATCGCACTGATAGTCTAAGAACGCTGCCGAAAGGAATAGGAATGTTGACCTCTCTTCGGACGTTGAGCAAGTTCATAATAGGTAGCAGTGGTGATACTGAAGAAGCATCGTGTAAGCTAGGAGATCTGAAAGGCTTGAAATGCCTGCGAGGGTCTCTTAAAATAGAGGGAGTGGGTCATGTGGCAGATGTACACGAGGCTGAGAATGCTGAACTGAAAAACAAGGGGCACATCGTTGATTTGCATATAGATTTCTCCACTCTTGTGCCCACCCAAAGGGCAATAGAAATTGTTGAAGCTCTTCAATTGCACGCAAATGTGCAGAATTTACAAATGAAGTGGTATGGAGGCATGATTTTCCCCAATTGGATGATATGGCTACCCAATCTGAAAAAACTTCGACTGCTAGAGTGTGGAAACTGCATCAAGTTACCACCTTTGGGGAAACTTCCATCACTTGAGATACTTCATGTAGAGAGTTTTAATAATTTGATTCGTGTCGATCATGGATTTTTGGGTGTAGAGAGTGATGATGGTGCGGCGACCATAACAATGGCAGGTGGTCAAACTGCAGGATCATCGCCTTCATTCATTCGTTGCATTCCCAAAGTTGAAGAAACTCCAATTTGCGCACATGAGAAGTTGGGAAGAGTGGGATATGATCGGTGCAGAGGGACATGTAGACGGAGTTATGCCGTGCCTCCGTTACTTGAAACTTTCGCACTGCCACAAGCTAACAACGTTGCCACAACCCCTACTCCAGATAGCGCAACTTAAAAAGCTCCGGGTCCATGATAGCCGTATTTTGCGTCAAAGATATCAAAAAGAAACAGGAGAAGACTGGATTAAAATATCGCACATCCCAAAGATCCGAATTCCTTAGATAGTTAGATTGGGAAATGACTAGTCGTTCACTTGCTGGCTGCTGCTGTGCCAACAGGAACGGGCATAGTTTCTGCCTCCAGTCAAATGAACTAAGGCTCCTAGTGGATCCTCAATTTACGGTTCTGCAGTTGTTATTTTTCAACTTTTTTCTAACTTTTCTTGACACAAAATCTTTCAATTAATTTTCAACTCTTCAGAATCGGCTGTGGCTGCATGTGTGATTTTTGTATGGTAAATACTTGTGTAAGATGGTCTTATAGATATTTTATTGTAATGTATTGATAGATTGAGCTGTGCGAAAATGGCTCGTATAGACGGTTTTACGGGAGACCTAACCTTTTTGTATATGGCAATTGGCAAGGCAACAATATGCTCTTAAGTCTTATCTTAATTCTTATGGGAACTCATCTGTTTTATCAATCTTTTCTAGTGCAAGTGTATAACAAATTAACAATGAGTTTATACGATTCTACTCTATGGATGTTTCATGACTTGTGTCTTTCGCTACATGCCAACATCAAGCATTAGTATTCTTGTCTGGATTAACTGATAACTGAGACCAATCTTCAACTATCCTTCGATTACAAAATTTCAACATATTTTTGGCCAAGTAGAGAGGAATCCAGACTTGCTTGTCTTGGTGATAGCCAGGTATTCGCACCAAATTATGCAGAGTAAGAGAGAGATTGACGTGTTTTTTTCCCATTTAACCAGAAGCATTAATGTTTTACTGGGAACAACTGAAATCTAATTGCAACTATTCAATCAGCTTTATAACAGTAAAACTTGTAGAAATAGTTTTTTCCTCACCTTCACAGCTCCCATAAATTAACCAATTCCTCCAACATAGCTAAGGAAGTACACACAGAAAAGGGCATGAAAAATATTATAGACCACTGACTCCACCTCATTATATTAACAACTCAATAGTCGTCAATAACGAAGGTAATTGGACTTACAACACTGCTTACGGATTCAGCTTCCTACAAGAATGGTACTACTTACTAGTAACCCTACAGGTGAAATGTTCGGTCAAAATTTAACTTCTTGAAACAGATAAACAACTTCTATAATCTATGAATACTAGCCAAAACACTGTTTCAACACCAAACAATTCTCAGTAACCATTACCCCGTCGTCAACCCATCCATATAACTAGGTCTTCAACGGAGCCTTCTTTACTCTGTCAGATATACGAGCTGGACCTGTTGTATGTGATTTGAACCGCCCTTTTCCTTCCCCTTCCTTTTCCTGTTCAGTGCAAATCAATGAATCAACAAATGGTCCTTTTTCACTGTGCAAGTACTTCATGTTTCATTAAAGACAAGTAACCAACCAATCTTACAACCATTGGAGGCAAAAATGGTCAAACGACCAACTTTACTCCCAAATACTGCATCACGTGGGAAAGCCAGACAAAATTAAGTAGTAGGCTAGGCTTCAAATGTTCCTCCAGGTCAGGAGACCATTAACAATGGCTACTGGTCTAGATATCATACCCAAATAGTGATCTTCTCATGCATATACAATCACCCAAAAAAGAACTACTTTCAGGTACAATGGATTTAAAACCAAAGTTCACCTAAGGTGCTACACTTCCTGTCACGCAATACAGGACACTCTGCAAATACTGATGGACCTACTAGATTTCTTTTTTCTTTTCCATGTACTACCTCCCACTCCACACATTCTTTCATTTTTTAACAGGGGGTTTTGAGTGGGTTGCGAATGGGATTTGGGAGGGGGACTGATGTCGTTAAAAGCAATGACTTTCATATACCTTTTTCTTGACAATCTGCACAACATCCTCATCCTGAAGGAGATGGCTAAGACCACAATTCTGGGGGTAATGCCTCGCACTTATGCCCCACACTAACACATATTTCACATCTTTCACCAGGCTTCTATGTATATGGTTGCAGAAGTCTTCGACCGTGCAGCCCCCTCTATCCTAATAAAGGAAAACAAGATAATTATGTTAACATTCATAAGAAAGGGTAAACTAGCTATACTGCAAAAAGTTTGTCATATAGTGTATGTAACTTACAGCAGAAAGAACCACAGGATCTGAGAAATCAGGTTGCTGGCCCTGTGGTTTTGTATAAACTCTGACAAGACCCATCGCCTCCCACATCTTAGCAAGCAGTCTATCCAGATTCAGCTGTTAGCAAAAGTACCATTACGGTTAGGACTCTCATAAAGCAACCCTGAATACTTGATACATATGTTGACCTGAATGGACTTAATTAGCCTCCCAATTGACGTTTAGCAATCATCTCAGCATGCTTTTGGCATCTTAGTAGCTACGTTCACGAGAGAATTCCAATTAGAATAACGAGTGTTTCAATGGAGCCCCTGTGGTTTCATATTTACCCCCATTATCAGCACTATATGTTTTTGATGATCGAAGGTTACCCTGTAGTGGGAGGAGAAATAGGCCCAATTTTGGCCACTAAATGCATTCAGCATCCCATAAAATCCTAAGGATTAGTGTCAGCTCGGGATCATCCTCAATTTTTCTACTCTTACCAACAATATGCCATAAAGAGTACAGCACTAAATCTTCAAACTGTAACTTGACAATAAGAATCTTTAGGTGTCGAGCTTTAAAAATAGGTACATTCAAAGTGACCAAGCTGCATTATATACGCATCACCAATACCATGTGAAACTGTGCGGAGTACTCACCCACTTACGCTGGACAAAATATGGAATGAATTCATTAATAAGCAACTCACATACACATAACAAAATGAAAAATCTAAAATCTCTAGGTTTAATTCAGCCAAATTTGTGCTACCAAATTCATTATTTATCTCTTCCAATAAGCAACAAAGTTACTCCTACAGCAGAAAGATAACAAAGGCACCATTTGTTTACAGCCTGAAACCAAAAGGTGGCTGTGGCTCTTCATAGATTGATAGACGTTATGAACAAGTGCCAAAAATGAAAAGTCTTTGTCACTTAGTTTATTTGATTTGATCAAATAAACTAACATTCAGTCCAATTCAACTTTGGTCCCCAATTACTTAGGATCAGCTACACGAATCCATTTCGCCACTATTCGGTTCGACGCAGACACATATAATGCAACAGAACAGCCATAGGATATATTAACTCCCACAAAGGAAGGAAGTAACTTGATCATTTACTGATAGATTTCTTTGATAGATGGTAAGCCGGTAAGAATCAACTTTCTACCACACCTGTATCCAATGCATAAGATGTCTTTTTCCTGGAAATCTTTTCCTACCCTTCATCATGCAAAAGAGGTACATTGTATTATCTTAAATTTTCAGGAAAACGATCCATCAATTGCTCAACTCAACCGTTCTTCAAATACTTAGGTTATTGATCAACAAGCACCCAACACAAAATTGTACAGCCAAGAAGAGTGAAGAACCTACCTTCAAATTGCAGCTAATAACAATGGAATTTGGTTGTCGGGCTAATTTGTCAACATCATCAATACCAACAACATCTATCTTGTTGTAGACATATATACATTTCATGTACTTGCGGTTTCCTTCTATGACATCAATAAGATCATCCACAGTGGCATCCTCGCGAAATAAAATCTGCAAAAAGAAAATTACGCAAAAAATAAACATCATCAAGAAGGCACATATCATTTCAATTGCTAGTAGATTGACCTACTCAAGAGTCAAGCCAGATGTACCAGATAATGTACAAGTAGAGTGTGGGGGGGGGATTTAAAAAAAACTTAACTATAACTTCCGAGGGCTGACATGGATCACATCATTGCTAACTTTTTATCTAGTGAAGTTAGTTTGAGAAATAACATAAGTAGCTCAAATGAGTCCACCAACTTCGCCTTTACATATGTAAGAAAGCCAGAAGGTGACCTTGGGGGAACTCCTGACTGAACACAAAAAATGTCCTCATATAAATCCTTTATTTAATCGCCAAACTAATGTTGAGGAAATGACCACAGAATGTACTCCCTACATGCCTACTTCTAATAACCGGTCTATGTCATGCCAACAGCACTTCACTAACTCTGAAAGGTTGTGTTCACAATTTTCAAACAAAGTTTAAAATTCACTCAAACTATGCCAGTGAAGTCAGCAGTTCCTCCCGAGAAATACTTCTTTCGAATGGTCATGTATATATCCTCTTTAGGCATGTGTTTATTTGTTAATGTCAAGCCAGGTCCCTTTCTTGTTTTTCTCACATGTCACAACAATAATTGAATAAGATCTCACTCTGAGGTTCAATGATTGAACTTGGAAGATAAAACAACTACTTATTCATGCAAAAATAAGGCCAAGCACATCAGATAATGTTGTCACTATGATGAAAATTGAATACCTCTGCATTGTGAATTTTGTATTCATGTAGAATTTGATAGCAAAGCTTTTCGTCCACATGAGTCAATTGCATGGTGCTGTTGAACGAAATACCCCCAGTTTTTTTCTTTTTGAAGTATATCTGCCAGGAAAAAAGGACCACAAGTCAAAACCAGACAACACTTGACCTGGATAAGTCCCCTTAGCACAACCAAGGGGCTTTCTTCCCAGGATGAAAGTTTGCAAAGGTAACATAAAGTCGCTTGACAAACATTGAAATTTGAATCCATTTGAAAGGTGGCATATAAACAACGATGCTCAGAAAATTTTCTAGAAAAGTCGACACTCAACTCAGCAAAATTTGGGAATAAAGGTTCTGGAACATGTTAAGCTAGATTGTGTGTTCAGATAAGGAGCTGAACTTTTTTACTAACTTTTATGCTTCAAAAAGATATGAAGACATGCTGAATATTATTAAGTAATTTATGAGCTTGGGAATTCCATCATGCCTAAATGTACTTTCCATAAAAGAAGAACATATAATTTATACTCCTTCCGTTCCGCTCAAAGAATCCACGGCCGAAAAGTCTAATGCATAGTCAAGAAGGTTAAAATGCAAATGAATGGTAAAGTTCAAAGATTGTGGATATTGAAAGCATATATTTTTTTAAATGGACTCTTAAATTGGAACATTCCAAAATAGAATAGTAGACTTTTTGCATGGAACAGAAGGAGTATTTAATTATGAAAGCCAATGCATGCTTTAATATGAAGAAGAAGCGACAGTGGCCTCCCAAAATGAATAATTCTTCCCAACCACTGAAAATCAGAGCATCAATTATGGGAGACATCCCCTGCTAATAAAACTCCATTAAAAGATAAAAAGGCAACCAATGGCAGGAGACATTACTTGTGGGGGTCTCTTGTTTAAGCGCAGGCCAACAGCTTCCAGCTCCTTTGTCAGTATCTGCCGATGTCCTTCACTCTGAAATTTTAATTAATCATATTACAGTCCAAACAAGTGAACTAGCCAACAATAGTATTAGAAAAAACAACAGAACATGAATCGGCATTATCCGCTATAGCAAAACAAGGATAGGTTTGAGGAAGCAGAAAAGTGTAATAAACTGGCAAATTCCAGAATGGCAATGTAAATATTTCCAACAACAGTGTGCATCATTGACAGCCAAAGACTAAGGAAAACAAAAGAATAACCTAAATAATAAACAAACATATATCATTGAGGACAATTACCAACGCTTGCACCAAACGTCTCCCCAAGAAATCAATAAATTCTTAACATGGGTATGAAGTGTCGATCGTTATGACTTGACATTGCATAAGAGATATAACAGCAACATGACATTAAAGGTTTTCAAGATGCCTTGGTGGTGAAATGGTAGACATGCGAAACTCAAAATCTCGTGCTAAAGAGTGTGGACCTCTTCCAGTCATAATTTGAGAATGCGCATTGAATGAGCAATTCAATAAGAGAGCTCGGACCGATTCGGTATAGCAATACGGATTCTATCCAAGCTCTTAGAATTGGAATAAGTTTGATATGTGAGGGAACTCAACAAGGGAGGTAGGTCCAAGGATAGTCTATGAAGATTACGCTCTTAGCAAGGGGGAAGCCAGTTGGGAGATTAAAATTGGGATGGGAAAGAGGATAAAGGGGGGTATGGGCAGGTATGACAAATCCAAGTGGGCTCAAGACAGGGTGGGGTTGCTAAGTTGGGGGATGCAAGCGGCCTAGGGCTGATCAAGGAAGGAATGGATGCATGGATCACAAGTAAGTTGTTTGGGCTTCACAAAGGCACGGGACTGGTCGGGTTTATGAAAAAGCATAAGTACATGGACCGCAATACTCAAGGGCGTAAAGAGGTGGTTTGGTTTGGCTAATGGAAGGGAGGAACCAACTTGGGGGCTCAAAGGGTTGCATGGTACGGGTTCAAGGGAGGTAGCCTGGGTGCAAGGGGAATCGGTTGAGTCAATCCTTGAGACACAATGATTTACTTAGGAGGACTCAAGGATTTAGTTCCATTAGACTTTTTATTTTAAATCCCGTTTTTGGTATTTTAGGGTTTTAAGTTTTAGTTTCTTTTTTTAAAATAGGTTTATTGTTTTCCTAGTTAGTTAGGGTTTTTTGAATAGATTAGGGTTTATTTTGTAGCCTTTATAAGGCATCTTTTTAATCAATGAAAGACAGATTTTGACGTTGAAAAACAAAGACCTAAGAGCAATTTTTTGTTCTTCCAAACCCGATTTCTTCTACCAAAGGTGAGTGAAGCCTAGGGTGAATTAATCAACGGATTTCTTTACGTTAAACGAGTAAAGTTTAACCGGTGAGTCCAATCTATCTTTTCTTTTGTTGTGTGCGTTTTGTGGCTGTTTGAGAATAAACTCAGCCAACCTATTTGCTGCCGTGAATGAATCTGCGAGCAGCCTGATTTTGAACAGATTATCCACATCAAGAAGGACTGTTCTGAGGGATTTCGGACAGCAAGTGGCTACCTTAATTTCGTTTGGACAGCTTGTTCTTTTGGGACATTGGATTCACATCAGTTCGGTAGCGGATCACAAAATCTCTTGACCATCTTCTCTATCTAATGAATGAGGAGTCTGCTTTCAAATCGTCCCTCAGTATATTTGTCGCCATATTACTATACTGTTTAATCATCTTACTGGAGTTATATTCACTGTTGGCGCTTTTGCATGTTATCAGTCCTCATAACAGTTACAGAACACTGTTCTACGGAGAATTTCAAGGTTAAGAGCAAGACGATGGACTCAATCTGCATATGGCTGGTTCACTGCTTTTGTACAGTCTTCTCTTGATCTGATGAAATTTCTTCTTGTATAGAAAATAAAAATTAAAAAAGAATGAGGAACTCAACCGATGACATGAAAGCTGAGGACGTGGAGAAAATCTTGCAGCCAATTATATGTGGAAGGATGACCATAGAATCACTAAAAGTAGTGACAGCTCACTTTCCCGCAGACAACGGTTGGTTCAGGATAAATAAGTTGATTGCCTTATTTACCAAACTACAACAATTTGGAAGCAATGAAATTGATATCACTACTGACAAAACCTGTCACCACCATGATAGTTCCAACTAGAGTTACCAAATAGATTCACTTAAAAGCAATGAGATACTGTGAGAACCCAGATTGGGGTGCCTACAGATACCAAAAGGGTTAATGAAAATGAGCACTTACTTTTGAACCATCAAGAACCATCAAAACAATATCAGATGACTTGGAAACTGCAATAACCTGAGCTTGTAAAGAATAATTTCCATCAGGTATCATGTAATTTCAATGAAAAACCAGACTGATTGAAAACTTCTCAAACTGTTTCATAAAAGAACATTTCAGGAAATGATCATGTATCTATTTGCACAACTGGCAACTAGGGCTCGCTATTTTTCAGGTTACGAAACTTATAGCAAGCATAGGCAAGGGAAGATCTGACCTGCCGACCACGCCCCTTGCCTTCAGAAGCTCCTTCAATAATTCCAGGAAGATCAAGCAGTTGGATTTTAGTATCGTTGTAATGAATAATCCCAGGTATACAAGTCAGAGTAGTAAACTCATACGACGCAGCTTCTGAATGTGTTCCCGTCAACATGGTTAGAAGTGTCGACTTTCCCACACTGTACACAGAAAATATCAGAAGGTTGCCTCATAGTAAGACAACATCTTATAATATATTTGGAAACAAGCAAAGATTTGCTCCATCCTGATCTATCCTCTGAATTCGGTACTAAAAGCATACATACGGGACAGAAAGAATGGGGAGAGGGCGTTACTGACAACTGACATGTATCAACAATGATTTTTAACCCAAGGTAAGAAGAGACACTCAAGATTTAGCATACTAATTTCAAGAAAATAATTGTCCTGCATGTTACCAAGAGAAATGTTGACTCTGTTAGGTCAAAAATCCATATTAGCCACATTAAGTTAGAAACCAATGGTAGCTAGAAGTGCCAGTGCTCAGAATTCATTCAACCTTGGTTATCAACTCTTTACAAAAGTAAAACCTGCCCAATTAGTGATATTTCATACATACACTTAGATTTCTTTTCTTTTTTTCTTTCTTTTCTTTTTCTCTTTTTCGGTGGGTGGGGTGAGGGGAGTTGCAAAGGTCTAAGAGTGGTATAGATAGCATACCTGGGAAATCCAATCAGTGCAACACGGCCATGGCCATATTTCGTAACTTCAAAACCCTCTCCAGCTCCACTAGAACCCTGTTCATAATAATGTAAACATAACATAGATATAGACACAGTTACACACACATAATAACTCGACGAGATTAATCAAAGGTTAGAAAGCAAAAACTGGAACTTAAAGAGGAGATTCCATGAAACAAAGCAATAATACTATCACGCATGCATATCAAACAAAGAAAGGCATACCTTTGGAGGCTCCAATAATTGTGTCCTTAGCTTAGCTATCTTAGCCTTGAGTTGACCCAGATGATACTCTGTGTACATGGAAAAGGAAATGAGCTTCATGAAACAACTTTCCAACTAGCAACAATAATTAGGGAAAAGTGATGAAGAAGGGTAAACAAGGTTGCATAGGAAAAATAGAAAGAAAGGACGAAGAAGGGTCCATGGACCTGCTGACCATACCTTACGATATTGCATTTCTATAGTAAGCATTTGACACAAGTATGAGATAATGGAACGTATATTTTGAAAACTTGTTAAATGAAACATGTAGGGTACGTAATTATAAAAGGAAGGTAATACCGGCGGAAGAAGGACAGATATCACTTTTTTTCGTAGAATTAGTGAGAGTGAGGTGATGTTTACTTTAAGAATGATGAAAACCGGAAAACTTTAGGACCGGGTGGAATTCCGTTGAGGCATGGAAGAGTGTGGGAGACGTAGGAGTGTCTTGACTAGTAAAATCAATTAATTAAAACCATGATGCAAAAGAGCATTATAGTACCAATATACAAACATAAAGGTGACATTCAAAGTTGTACAAATTATAGGGATATTATATTTAATGATTTGCACAATGAAGCTTTGGAAGAGAGTAGTTGAAAATAGGTTAATACGTGTGACAAAAAATATCAGAGAATCAGTTTGGTTTTATGACACAGAGGTCAACGATCAAAGCTATTAAAAAGATTGATGGGAAGATATATATATATATATATATATATATATATATATAGAGAGAGAGAGAGAGAGGGATTTAAATATGGTCTTCATTGAGTTAGAGAAGCATACAATAGAGTTCCTAGATAGTTAATTTGGTGAGTGTTAGAGAAAAAGGGTTTAATGTAAGATATATTGATGGGATTAAAGATATGTATCAACTATCATATAGTTGCAACGTTAGTTCGAACTACAATAACAGAGACCGGTGAGTTCTCAAAGTACTATAGACTATAGAGTTACATCAAGAATTGGTCTCAAGTCCTGTCTTTTTTGCCTAGTGATGGATGGATTAACTGAACAAATACAAGATGATATATCATGATACATGTTCTTTGCTGATGACATTGTTCTCATCAGCAAAACGAAGAATGGAGTCAAGATAAGCTACAAAAGTGGAGAGAGGTTCTCGAAGTCAAAGGATTTAAAATAACTAGGAGCAAAACAGAAAAAATGAAATGCAAAATTTACTGGTAGAAGGAGCATTAATGGAGACAAAGTTAGGTTAGATGGTCAAGGAATACCACAAAGGAAACAATTTCAATATTAAGAATCAATTATTATTCAAGATGGGGAGGTAGGAGATTGTGTTGGTCATCGAACAAAATCAAGTTGAGTGAAATGGAGAAGTGCATCAAGAGTATCACATGATCAATTTTATAACCATTAGGTAGAAAGGGAAGTTTTATAAGATAGCTCTCAAATCCACACTACTTTATGAAACTGAACATATTCATAACAAATGAACATGTTAACAAGATGAGTGTAGCCAATATGCAAGTGTGTCCAATATGCAGTAAAACTCATAAGACATTTTTTAAGAACAAATTTGTGAGTAAAATTAGCCCTATAGCAAATAAAATGAGAGAAAATCGCTTAAGTTGGTTTGAATACATACCGCATAGACGGTATAGTGCACCCAGTAGGAAGTGTGATGACATCATCTAGGCTACAGTTGGGGGAAGACGAAAACCAACATGGACATCAAGAATAAAGAAACATAAATAGATGTGGCATGTGTGATGCATGACAACGCGCTTTGGACAAAATTCAATGGCTAAAAAGGATGTGTATGTAGTTGACCTGATGTGACTCGGACTAAGGCTGAGTTGAGTTGTACGAGATATTCACCAACTAAAACGATAGTGTCACAAGGGATATCAAGTACTACAAACTTCTACACATTCCCATCACTAGTAGAGTAATTTCAACATTAAATTTCACAAAATGAACATTATCATTCTGCATAACTAATGTGAACTGTGAAGGAAAAGAATTTATTGAATGGTGCCAATCAAAATTCAGCGTAACAAAGAAAATTACGAGCAATAAGTAGGAAGTAAAAAAAATGTACATAATGGCTTTCTCAAACAACCTGTTGCTTTATTTTTCTGGGTCCGCGCCATTTCGGCTTCGATTTCTTTGATCTTTTCTATGATCCCCATTTTGTAAGATGATTAGCTGCCGAGAGAGAGAAAGAAACGAGCAGAAAAAGTATAATGTTAGAACTCGAATCTTTTACAAGTTCCTACAAGTAAGTCAACTAGCAGTGCTTTCACAAGAGGCACATAGCAGCCACAAGAAGAAGCTATTTAACAAACATTTATTGTGTCAAGGTAATAATATCTCTATCATTTATATAATATTAATAACAACTTTTAAAATTTTCATAATGATAAGCAATTTTATAAATCTTTGATCAAAGTTTAAATGTTTAATCAAGTTGACCAAGAAAAACCAAAGTGGGACTAGTTTTTTAGGATGGAGGGATTGCAACAACCTAATACAGACACAAAAAACCATGAAACAAATACAACCTAATACAGTAACAAAAAATCACGAAACAACTACAACCAAAAAAAACAAAAAGATTACTAATTTGTGTGGCAGACTTTGCTGAAAGAGTATCTGAATAAACAGAGAATGAGTTGTATGAAAGGCGGACTGAATCACAATTTTCAATTATCATTAGTAATTTCCGAATAATAGGTAATGACAGACCAATAAATCTTTGGGTGGGGCTATCCACACCCCAAAGTTTTCTCACCAAACCCCATTTCCTGCAATGTACAGAACAAGGTCCAACTCCTCAATGCAGGAAATGGGGGTGTAAAGAGCAAACTTTGGGGCGTGGATAGTCCCAACCCAAATCTTTATGCGATTGGAATTATGAATAGTAATAACAATTTCTGACATTAAGCAAATCCAAATTTCTCAGCTGCTGGCAGAATTGGTTAATCTACTAGTAAATAGAGAAGTGCAGATCAACGCGATTAAATGAACAATTGGCGGGTGAGAAAAGTATAATTCCACTTTGATTTTATAAATTATGAGCTTCAAGAAGCTGTGATATACGTATACGAAACGACAGAGATAGAAAGATTACTTTTCAATTAACTGATGACCGGAAACGTTAGCAGAGGCTGCAGAGTTCGCGTATGTTCGAGCGAGAGAAGAGTTTGGCCGGTGACGGAGGAGGTCCGGCCACCACTGCTAGGGTTTGAAGATTCTTGACTAGTTAAAGGTGGCCCTTACCACCACTGATTAGAAAGAGAGAAATAGCTCGATGTGATTGTCCAGACTTATGTTTCCGTTCTTCCCTCACTAGAATTTCATTTTTGAGGGGACAGGTTTCAGCCTTTGGGTCTTCTTTCTTCTTTCAAAGTAATACTCAAATCGTCGCTAAATATTTGTTATACTATCACCCGGTTGATTTAGTGTTGTTTCTTAAACTTGTTTTTGTAAATATAATCTGTAAATTATTTGAATGAATAAATAATAGCACGATATCTTCATAATTAATAAATAAATAAATAAGCGTAAAATCACACCAAATCATCAAACCGAAAATTCATGCAAATTATAAAATCGAACAATTATTCTTAGTGTGAGTGTGAGGACGGAGGAGGGAGGGAAGTGACTCGTCAAGAAGGTGTTTGATGGAGGGGAAGTATTTCGAAGTGGTTACTTATAGTGTTGGTGAAATACGTTTAATTAAATTGGATAACATCTATTTTAAATTGACCGAGTTTTTGTAAAATAATAAAACTTTAAAAACTTCTATCATGAGAATTGAGGAGTCCTAATCAAATGAAACTAATCTAAATCAAATGTAATAAAATCTATTGGGTTTAAAATAATACTATAAATACATATATAGTACATATATAGTTTAAAAAACTTTTACCATGTATAAAGGAGATAGCAGTTTTAAAATATATTCGGTTTAAAATAATACTATAAATACATATATAGTATTGTATGCACGGTTTTAATAGTTTTTTTTTTGTGTAAAAATTATTTATAATAAGATGATTTTCTAAACTTGTAATAGATAGTTAAAAATTTTAATTAAAATAATATGAAAACAACGAAAAATAAGGTACATATTCAAAATTGATCATATGAATATGTAATTGAAAGATTAAATCTATGAGAATTGATAAAATCTATTCGCAAAAAAACACTTTTACCATTAAAATTTGGAGTCTTAATCAAGTGAAACACGTCTAAATCAAATGTGATAAAAATATATCTCGTATTAACCGATTTTGGCAAAAAAAAAATAATTTTTTTGACCATTTATGAAGGAGGCACCAGCTTTAAAATCTATCCGGTTTTAATTTTTGACAGCAAAGAAAAAGAAAAAAAAATCACAACTTCACAAGAAGTTGACACGTCGAAGCACATAATTCGTTTAAAATTTTATGCATTCAACACAAAGACGTCGTATGTAAAGTTGATATTTCTATTTAAATAATAGTTAATAGATAATTAATAGATTAGTAATTAATAATATACATATATATATATATATATATATATATATATGTAGAAGAACAAATAACATAAAATTATCTTGTGAATAATTTGTATTAATTAAATAGTATGAAAATGAAAAGAGATGAAAATTGAAGAGTTTCGGTCAAATTAAAATTGTATAAATTAAACAGGATAAAATCAAATTAGTTTTAAGATTTTTATCTTATCTAATTAGATTTAAGATTTTTATCTTAAATTAATCAATTTTGAAAAAAATAAAAAACATTTAGTATTTCAATGGTGACACGTGGCGTCATAAAAATTCCTTTTAAAAATTAGTTTTTTTTTCTGAGCCATGCGTGCATGGCGTTCTGTTTAGTAATAGTTATAGATTAAGAAAACAATAATTAACTTGATTATTAATATTTGAATAATTTATAGTTTTTTAACATTTTTTATCACATTATTTATAATTAAAATATAAATAAAAAGTAAAGTAATATGATAATAGTATTATCTTGTTAAATAATCACTTCACATAAAATACACCACCATGTTGGCATATATGCACGTCATATCTTTAGGAATAGAAGTCATAAATGCATATCCAAATCAACACAAAATTACCCGTGATGATAGTGATGTATGTATTTTAAATGGAGTTACAATCAAACTAAAAATTGTAAAATGATGAAAAACAATCATAGTTGGTAGTAGTATTGTAGGGTACCATAAGGGTGTAGTAGGATATATTATACAAAGAATAGACATTTTGTTAAACAATCACTCTATACATGAACAAAATAATTTGTACATGATAAAAGTCGAATGCATGACATCTTACTAAATAGATCACTCCATATAGAAATTCAATAGTTAAAAAAAAAAATTCTTTTCTTTTCTTCATGACGCCATTAAATTTATCTCAATTCCTCTTGTTCCCCTGAGAAATAAGAATTGTGTGCAATACGTGATAGTAAACTAAGTTTTAAGTCAACCATTAATCTCATGATAGTAAACTAAGTTCCAAGTCAACCATTAATCTCATGAAAATGGTTGACTAAAATATTTGATTTAGACGATGTTAGACTAAATCTTATTTACTAGGTCGACTAATTGGAGCTTGACTTGATCAGGATATATTGCTAATTAAAAAAATAAAAACAATGGAGCTTGATTTAATCGTGGGCAACTCAATGGACAAAGTGCTTGTTTCTATACAAACCGTTGGTTGAATAATTCGAGGCTTATTGGTGTGGTTTAAAAAGGGGACGGTTCCGGAGGGAGATGTGGGTAGGACTGTGGCAGATTTTGTTGGTGCAAATGGTAACTGGGATTGGCGCACTACCTGAAACAATTACTTCTCGCAGAGGTTTGTTTGCAAATTCGGACAATTTCTGTTAATGATCAACTTGCAAAGTCAACTTCCTTATTTGAAAATACTAGTGTTTGTGCAGGTTCTTGTTACATGCTCTGTTACGGGCTAATTTTTGCTTTTGCAAATATTATGCTTCAGATTTATGCTTGTTAAGCATTTACCTTAAAATATGTATTTTTTTAGTAAGATCACTTAAGAATATACTTTACCATGATTCATGTTGGACAAGAAATTATTTAAGGGTGATAAACGCGCCGATCCCCTCCACCCAAATGTCAACCATTAAAAGTCCTTTATATTTTTATCTAATCGGTAAAGATACTTTTAGGGTGAAAGAATGAATATACCCTTAATGAAATTAGATTAGGGGTGCGATGCATCGCATTAACAATTGTGCATCGCAAATCCAATTATATTTTTGCATCAGGATTTTCTGCATATAGGTAATCCAGTTTGTGCATCTCAAAATCAAAATTGTGCATTCGTTTAGTAGTTCTCTACTTAAAAAGGCTTTTAAATATTATACTTAGGAATTGCCTAAGCATGTATAACACAATCCCCAAATTTGTCTTTGTTTTTTCCTCCTTGTGTTGGTTTTTGCATCTTGCGTAAGCTGGTACTTGACATTTACCTCTATGATGTCAGATCATTCAATTACAAGACCATTAACATTGCTAACGTGGGTCCACTTGGAGCGAGTCGTTGGAAAAAACATGACAACATTCTTATTGTATCAAACGAGAAAGAACATGCCGCGAGCCAAATCTAGAAATCCCCCCCCCCATTTGCATTGATTTAGAATCCTGACCCATCGAGTTGGAATCGTAATGAATTGAATTGATGCATCGTGATTAAAAATGCGAAGTTTGAGAGATGTAGATAAAAGCCATGAAATTATGTGGCCCCTTTGCTAATTGGGGTGTCGTACTTATAGATAGGTAATTCTTCAACATAATAATAGCCCTTGGTACGATCACAATGGAAAATCACCTAATAGTCTTCGCTATATTAGTGGTTTGTTGACTATGGAAGAACTAAGGCTTGATTTATGTAGGTCTTATTCTTTATATGGAAATTTCGTTGAATTAGGCCATAGTTGCTCGAAGATATCAACGAAGGCATTTCCTCCTGTTGCTTCTCATCAAAAGGGCTAATCTTTTTTCTCTCATATCTTTATCATCTTTTGCTCCTAGGAGTAAGTTATGACGTTAATTATAAAAGTATTCTTTTCAGTTTAAAAAAATAAGGGAGTAAACAAGTTAAAATTTTGAAAAATATATCAACATGCAATTTATCCATTGTTTAAATATCTCAAAGCTCCACCATGCATGCCTATATGGTCCACCATAACCAATAAATCACACTATAATATTAAAATGGTTTATGAAGTAAGGTCAACTTTAGATCTACTTTATGCTAACATTACAGTGTAATGTTATTGGTCATTATATATCACCACGTAAACATGTTCATTGGTGTTGAGTGACCATAGAATATTTCTCCAATCATTGGAATTATGGGAAAACCTAAAACATTAGATACTCCAAGTTCAACACAGAATAAAAAGCGAGCAATTTAAAACTCATGTAATGGACAGAAACACCTTTGATTATCCTTTCTAGACGTTCACAATGGAAATTGAGACCACCTGCAATGGCTACATTCGACATTTATGGCCTTGCTGGCATGCAAATCATCTTGTTCTTCCCTAACCACGACCTATTTTGAACTCTACTGTTTTACATGTTGACGTATTTGATGAAGCATTTATCAAGGAGCAATCGTGTATAAAGGAGAATATATGGGTATACGTTGTGCACCAAGCTTATGAAGGAGAATATGGGTATACTGTTAAACATTTCGCACCACAATACTTTTCCACCTTTAACTAAAGACCCCGAAAAAAGAAAAAGAAAATTCCAAGCACAACATACAAACCCTAATAAAATACTGGTTCCCAGCCTGTTAAAAACATGCGGATCAACAACCCAACAATTGGTACAGATCAACCCTACATGCAACTGATGTCCTTATTTCTAGTCTATGTAACTTCACATTATCATTTACAAAGGCTACAAGTATCCTGGTCTTGTTTCATGTACACTACTACCACTATGTCCAACATACTTCATCGAAGTAAGGTCCGGTGCAACTTGTGACTGCATCTCTGCAAGCTCCCTCACTCGTAAAAGAATTGGAGCAGGGATCGCCATTGACGCATGTTTCCGTGAATTCTGCAATTGCTAGACCCATCATATAGTCAGAAATTTTGAACAATTAAGCTCTCAAACATATATATCATACATGATTGATATAAATATAATTGAGAAATCCAGAGTTCTGCCACACTGATCGTTATCATTTGCCCTTGCAAGGAAAAATTCATAACCTTCAGGAACACCCGGACTGTTAACCATGATATGATGATATAATCCATGTACTTGTTTCCATTTAACTGTTGCCTCAAACATTTCAATCATTCAAAGAAAGTAAAGCAAATTTTGATAATGAATATTAATCATGGAGCTTATACGTCTACCAAAAGACGGATTGAGCAGATCTGCCAAATGTTGGTTCAATTTGATCCAAATCCCTTCCTAAGCATTATGATAGAGGTTGATTCCCTCTTTCCTGGATATATTGGCTTAGTATACAGATTGTGTGTGAGTCTGTGCTAAAAGGAGCCACAAAAACACAATATGAATGAGCGTAGAGCTGAGGAGCTCGGGTTAAAGAAAACAAGTTTGTCTTACCCCTTTTTCTGCAGGCAACTGTGCAAAACTAGCCCTTATCAGGTTTCTCCACTTGTCCTGCAAATAATAACTTGCTTTCAGCTAGATAGTGAAGGCCATACACCACCAGTCATTTTCCACCTATTATCAATAAGCTCAAATATTTTGATTCCTGAAAACAGAGCCTACGGGATTAAGAAGGTATACCTTGAGATCAACTGAAGTGCGGTACGAGTAGGATGCAAAGGCAATCTTCTTTATCTCAGACCACCTACCAGCACCATACCTAGCTACGCCCTCTACTAACTTAACCACTTCACGAAGACTCCAAGGTCGATGATGTTTCCTCCTCATCCCACCTTTTGATGTAGGCACTGTTACAATATTATCATCTGAATTATCCCCAGATGAATCCATGTTCCCAGAATCAATGTCTGTCTCCACTTCAGTTGTCTTACGCTCCAAGTATAGCTCATCTTTTTTTGGTTCATTAATAAGCTAGGTAAAGAAAGACTTGTAGATTAGCACAAGAACCACATATGTTAAGTCTTAATGTTTTAGGTAAAAAGTAAGTTTATCCATCCATGATATGCACCAATTTCATAATAACTGCATATCAACATGCAGTAAGCTCAAAGAATTTGTACTAAGTAAGCGTGCTATCTTGAACAAAGAGACCACCTACAAAAGTATCCATGATGGCTTTCCATTACCTTTCATTGATCATCACTTGGTTTGAATACGTTAAATATATGTATACAAACACACATGGATGGATAAATTCACTACTCACTTATATTGCAAATCATGATTTCTCGTATGGGAAAGTAGGAGAATCAAGAAATTTAGGGAATAAGGAATAGGGTGGATAAAAAAGTGTCATTTAAATTTTCTTATACAAGGGAGCAGATATTCTGATAACACAACTTTTATGTATGAAGCACCAACCTTCACTTATGAAGATGTTTCCACATTACTAATGGGTCTTTCTTTTCACTCTGAAATTTTTGAATCCTGATCCATGCGGTAACATCATTTTGTAAAATTTTGATTCTGATTAATAAGAACATTGGACAAAGGGTTCTTTACTTCCTCTGTTTAGAAAGTTTAATCATCTTTCACTCAAAAAAAAAAATTCTTCACCATTCTTTAGAAACCAGGAGCCTAAACCCCTAACAATGGGTAGTGCCAAACACAAACTCAGAGTTCAAGGGGAAAAAAGAAGAAAGTTAGCTATGAGCAAATCAACAGAATGCGCAATAAACATGAAGAAAGCAGGAAGTAATGATCACCAAGTTTCCCTTCTGCAGGGAAAAGTAGCCTCAGCAAAGCAGAAAATGCCACCAAAGACAACGTCAACCTCCAAAGAGGTTCAAATAATGTGTTTCTTTCTTTCTGCTTTCTTGATTTCATAGATAAATCAACCAATTAATTTCATGACCATCGATGAAGGATTAATAGACCACAATATAAGTGAAATGCTTTCTGGACACTTACAGGCTTTTGAAGCCATTCAGGGGCAAGTCTGGCTTTGAAGACGGTATTTCCTACTTCAATATCAGAGCTTTGAACACATTCAGTAAGAGAATTCTTCACCTGCTTTGCTGCCAGGCCCATTCCACTGGATTGAAGTTTCTACAATTGCAATTTAAAGAACATTCTATTACAGAACACCAAAAACAGCTGATAATGTCAAACCCGCCGTGTCCAAGAATCAGTAGCAAACCAACATCTTGATTGATCTGCATGCTCAACTATAGACCATGACCATGTTACCAGGAACACACATCGCTCTGTGGAATGGTTATTGGTTCCTTCATGGAACATTACTTGCCATGCAGAGACGTACAGAGGGGGTAGGACTCTCCATACATATGATAATATGAGATCTAATCATACGTATGACATCAATGTATCTGATGAAGAAACACATTCAACTATAACATGGAATGCTGTTCTAGGAACAGTGTGTGCATATGCATGTACGTACACATGGTCATGTTAATTCACACACAGAGACAACGATATATGATATATATAAACAAGCTGATGACATCCTTTCCCCGTCCCCCAATCCACTCCAAAAGAAATGTTTAAGTTAAAACCAAAATAAAGTGTCCAACCTTCAGACTCTCAACTATCAATATTGAGCTAAATTGTGGTTAGTTAGTCTTCAATCCTTTTCCTCTCTAGAACACTCCACTTGCTCATTTGGAACGTAAGAATACTGATTCCGTTACATACCATTTGAACTACCACTGAATAAAATTTGCACTACAAAGACATGAAGTGGAATGATTAATCTTGCCAACCGAGCACTAATTGACCAAATTGGTTAGTGTAGTTTTGGTGTCTGACTTTACATCATGGTTCCCTTTTCCCCTATCTTCTATCTCTTTTCATTCTAGTTCGGAGATGCATTTATTTTTTAGACTTTTTTAGCAGAAGTGTTGTCCAAATTGATCATTTTTAAGCCATGAATGCAGCTAGGTAAACTCACTTACACAGGTATGCTATTGAGAGAATTCAGCCAGTTGCCTTATCTGAAAGAAGGAATTTCTGAGAGAATAACTGACTCTAAGACTATTGATGTAATCCAGAGTAATGCCTTCATGTAATTGTATTTCTCATGCTAATCAATAATATCGACTCCCACAGTAAAGGAGAAAAGAAAACCAAATAATCATAAGATAGTATCTAGCATTACCATAAGAGCCATGAAATTTTCCCTTGGACGCCCTCTTCGGATTCGAGAAACAAATGGAACCTGAACACCAGAACCTCCAAGAGAATCCTTCCGTGTGACTAGTGGTCTACTTACTGACTGGACATTTTGAACAGGCCTGACACGAGTTCGTTGAGATAACTGTCCATGGCCAGAATTTAAGATAGGAGCGATTAATTTTCCACTATATTCTCTGGAGTCTAATTCGGAAACTTCTTCGATATAGCGCTTTGTGGGCTTCCGAACTCTTTTAGCTACTCTTTGTTTTCCATGAAGATCTTCATTATCAACAGATTTTTCCAAGTCAGAATTCTCTTCTTTCTTGTCATAAATATTAAATTGATTTTCCATTTGATTACCCTGGCTTACAGATATATCACCACATTTATTATTCACTCCTATGACAAGAGGCTCCTTAGCAGCAAAACCAACAATGTCCTTGCGGCCTTGCGCATTCTCTTTCTTTACCACTCTGTTATCTTGGATTACAAAAGTGGTGGCTGAAACATCACACGAATTAGACAATCCCATGGAAATCCTCCTCTTAAGCCACTGCTTGTCCTTGACAGAAGTTTCCCTGCCAAAAGTGGCTCTAAAAGTTTCATGAAGTTCTTTAACTGAAAGGTTGTCCAAACATATTTCCCCTTTTAACTTGGAAAAATCGGGCTTCAAGCTATTACAGAGGGTTGAAGTTGATGCTACATTTTCAGTCAATGCACAGGGAGGTTTCAAGCAATTCACATCACCAGAATGGCCGATGTAGCTGTCATTCAAACTTGGTGCTAACAAAGGAGTAATTTCCTGCAAGGTAATTTCATGATGAAGCTGCTTATAAGTAGGAAGAAGATATGTGATCCTAAGAATCAGAAGGTAGTTTTCTACATTACAGAAGTAAATAAGATTATCTCCACTTCACAAGCAAAACGATTCATACAAAGAAGAGAATGTGGATCAAAGGGGAAACATATTTCAGCCTCTCTCAACATCAGTTGTGCCAATCATGCCAATCGACTAAAGACCACGGATATGAAATCAGACAGTACCTCTAATTGAATATTTGATTTTTCCAAATCAAGTGCTGTATCATGTGGTGCATTTGACTTTTTCCCATCAACTTTAAGGTCCTCAGAACCTGTTAAATATGAAACCAAAAATGAAAGCCAACATATGACAGTCAAGTTTTGGCATGTTGAAAATCAACATAGGGTTCAGTCAAAAGACTCAAAAGTAGTAGAAGACAATTACATTACTATACTTCAATTAAATTCACGTAGAAGGTGGATGAGCACTCTGTTCCTTTCCAGAAAATAGTAAGTACCATATCAAGAAAATTCTAAACAGGGTGCATAAAACATTACAAACAGACATTCATAGCTAAAACTATGGAACCACCGCGACAACAATAGTGCCATTGACCATGGTCATTATTCTCATGGAGAGCAATGTGAAAAGTTGAAAACTACTGTAACTGACCTTTTGAGCTATTTAACGTAGTTTCTTCTGATAAAACTTCACAATTTGAAGTGCATCCTGCAATCTGATCCGCATCTGTAACAAAATTCATCTCACTCTTGTCATCTTCAAGTAAGTTCTCAACCTCCATAACTTCGTCATCGGTAGCAGGGACTAATCTCCCATCACCTTCAACCTAAACAGTAGATAACAGATTATAACACAAAGCACTACCAGATCAGCAATTTTATTGAGAGAACAAGTGGAAACAGATGGTCAAAGAACCATCACAAAGGGATCAATCTAATTACAATTTATGATCATCACTCATCAAGACGGAGCCGTGGGAGATGATCTCAAAAATATAGATGCGTAATGTGGAGAGAATCAAGTAGAGCGTTGGGATAGGTATAAGCATGTTACGTTAAAAAAAATTGGCTATATGTTAATAAAATAAATGGAATGTTGGGCATCTAAGAAACAATATGTTAATAAAATGAATTCATTCAAATTGAGAATGCTTAGGTGGATGTGGGGGAACACAAAAGAACATAAAATACAAAATAAACACATTTGTGAGAGTAAACTGTAAACGTAGCCCAAATTTGAGATTACAACAAGAGAAAATTGCTTGAATAGTCTTGACACGTACCACATACACCACTAATGCACCAAGTAGGAAGTGTGATAACAAGAATACCAGCAACCATGCCAAAGGCGCCAGGGACAACTAACTTTGCGGACAATAATTAAGAAGTATAACAGTGAGTATTATTTGTCAGAAGATAGCAATGAAAAAGGATTTATGTATACATCTCTAGAAGCCTTCCTCTCTGAAGTTTGAACACTAAATAGTCCCTCTCGTGAGTCTCGTCCTTCCCTTGAAGCTTAAAATATTTTAATAGTTAATTAGTCTTGTATGCTCACTTTGCTGTATCATGGTATCTCCATCCATCTCATGCTCTCATATTCGAACTTTTGATGTTTTCAACCCCAAGTCCGAGCCCAGATTGATCTATTCCAGTTCACCATATGAGTTTCCCGCTTAACTACTTTCAGAATTTCTTAGGTTCCTTTAAGAACTGCTAAATTGATGAGAAACTCCGTCTTCAAGAGAGAAGTTTCTTCAGGGCAGGCAATGATATCAATCCAATGTATCCCCCAAAGAGGAAAGGGCGTACTGAGTTAATTTAAAGCCATCAAGGACAAGGCAGGCTAGGCAGCTACATAAAATCATTCTCCACACTTAGCTAGACAAGTCCCTACGCCCTTAACCCACATTACAAATTCCAATTTTTACCAGACTAAAAGCCAGAGAGCTTTTGAAATGTGAAAATCTTTCCAACATATCTCATGACAAGTACTAAACTACTAATAAGCCAAAAACATTCTCCTTAAGGACCTTAACACTGATTGCATGTCTCGTTTTAAGAGCCACATTACCTTACTGCCTCCATTACTTAAAAAGAGTACATTCTTCCTTTTTAGGCCGATTATTTGTTTGCTACTTTGATTGATGGATGCTCGTTGGCATCATTGGAAACCACATAACACTAATACAATCAGGTAACTTTTCTTGATGTGAGGTGTCAAACAGACTCTTTTTCAGGGACCTTGGGAGTAGTACGAAACTAAACTTTTAACTCCCCAAAATAATACAAGAATTACCCGAACAAGCTTGTAAACAATGGGATTGGCAATCTCCTTCTGAAAAGACGCTCCAGAGCTGGTACTTGAGACTGCAATATCCACAAATTTGACGTCCTCACCTCCCTCCACTGCAACCACTGTTTCCATGGAAAATCCAACTCATGCAACTCAGATACACAAACTGAAAGAGGGCATAAGTTGATAAAATAAAGTTAGATTATTTTTCTTTTTTTCATTTTAACTATTTCAAGCTGAAGAAATCAAAACATTCACGCATGAAATAGGTCACTTTTGGAAAAAACAAAACTTTAATTTTCCAAACAAAAAGTGCACATATAACACTGGAAAACCAAAAGTACGGCAGTTTTAATACCAATAATTGTTCAAAAAAAGTAACATATTTGCGACCTACAAGTGAAAATCAAATTGAAAACAAATCATAAGAAAGAACGGTTCAATTAATTGGACTCACCATAGAATGGTATAGACGGAATTGAGCAGAAAAAATGACGATATCCGCTTAGGGGAAATTCACCGGAAAGTTGAAATCATGTTGAGGAGAAAGTGAAATAAGCGGTAATGGAGAAGATAAGTTAGGGACTTGATCGATAGAAAACTATAATCGAACGAACTGGAACGGAATTTGAACAATCGGAGGAAAAAGAAAATTTTGAATTTGAATTATGTGGTGTTATTTTTTCAGTTTGGCTTTTGTAGTAAGCTGGGTTTGATTTGGTATCATTATTATCATTTTACGGTTTTCGGAATCCAAAAGCAAGTATAAACTGGAGTTTGGAGGGGTCCGTTTAAGTCCGGATAGATCTTTCTTTAGTAGCAAGTAATACAGTAAAGTAGCCACCCGAGCAACTAGGCACTAGCTACGTACCGGAAAACCGGAACGTCAGGCCCGGTTTTGGGAGCTCGGATTGATGGAACGAACAGGCCGATGCATGAGGGCTTAATTTTATAGTTCTTTCCTTTTTAAAAGATTATCTACTCTGATTCGGTACATCGTTTAAGTAAAAGTAATTAATTATATAATAAATATTGGTTAAATATGTGGGTTTTTTTAATGCGTTTGAGTATATGGTTATAATTAAAATAAGTAAAAAAAAATAAGGGTTAAATAGTAAAAGTGTTTTCTTAAAAGGAAAAATTTTGAAATATAACAATTATTTAAAAATGAACGAAAAATGAAAGATTGACGATAATTTAAAAATGAAAAAAGTATTTGTTTTGGCTAGTTTTATTTGGATATATTATAAATAATGTAACTTTAATAAAAAAAACTTTCTTTTGACACGATGAATTGGGTAATTGTATGAGTTATAAGTGAAGTCTGAAATACAAGGTTCAAGCCCCTTTCCACCATTTTTCTAATTTTTTTTATTTTGGGTTTACGGTAAATTATTATTATTATTTTATATGCATATTATATGATATACTCCCCCGATTTAGTTAAATAACCCCCTAAATTATTTTGAAATGTTTTACGTAAATACTCAACTTTAAAAAAATATGCTTATAGTTTTCATAATATTTCATCTTTATCATCCACTTGTATTATAAGTATAATGGTTGTGTGTGAGGTCTCAGGTTCGATCCCTTCCCATGTCCCCCTTAGGTAAAACATATATATATAATGGTTGTGGTTAATATTTTTTTATTTATTACCAACTTTAAATCTACTTATATATGTTTTAATTACTCCAAAATCTAATAAATAAAGAGTTACTATATAAAAATAAATATTTTGTATTCGGTTTCAGCAAAGTTTTTCAACCTTAATTTTATTTTTTGTTCGCTAAATTTACTTATAAAAAAAGTTAGTTGATCATCATTTTTTTATGTGGGTCATAAAAAATAATAATTGATTGGGTATATAATATCAATATTTCAAGCAAAAAACAAATTTTATTGTTATGTTACTTTCATTTTTAAGTATTGCTTATGTTTATTTAATTCTTTGTTTTTTCAGTTGATTGTTTTTTAACTTGAATTTATAGTGCATAATACATGTACCAAAAAAATATTTGATATACCCAGCCCAAACCGGGTCACGAGCAAGGCACGAGTTAGCATCACGTGCCAATCACGAGCCAATACCTCACGGGGCCCAAAGCCCGGCGCGAGATGAGGCAGCCGGCAAGATGAGGCAACCAGCCCAGCAGCGGCGGCGTAACCCCGCTCGAACACGGGTGGGCAAAGGCCTTACTGTCAGGCCGAAGGCCAGACTAGGAATCTTACATGCCTAGGAAAGGAATCGAGGACTTACTTTGCCCAAACACAGTCGAGCACAGGCCTTGCAGCCGGCCAGGCCGATCTTGGACTAATAAGTTCGGGGATCAATACAAGCAGAATAGTCGGACGAGTCTTGCTCGCCAGAGCACACATCAGCATGAGGCGTTGGTAGCTTGCTTTCCAAGGCAAGTCGAGGTTTCCATGTTTAGGCGGAATACTTGCCTTATCAACTCCTATAAATACGCGGTCAGCCTTTATTTGCTAGAATCGAGGATTTCCTCCTTGATTATCTCGTCGGTATGGGCGAATCTAGGCAGTTCAATCACCTTGAAGGCCTATAAATACCTCTCGACAATCATTAACAAGGTACACACACTTTCTTGAGCCTCGTTACTCTGTTAATTCATCTTTTGACAATCACTCGATACTTACTCTCACGCAGGAGGGTTTCGCGAGGCCTTGCCTTGCAACTTACTCAGTGTTCTTGTGATCTTAACGGGCTCAAGGAGGGCGATTACAAGCCGGATATCCTACCCATCTAAGGGACCCAATTTGTGCATTTGCCACATCAGTTTGGTTCGATTCTTAGGAAAGCAGTTTCACCACTTCTACTAAATTTTTAGGTAAAACTCTTAATTTCTCTCTATTGCAATGGTGGAAAGGGTAGCAAGCATCATGCCACCGCAAGCAATCAACAATTTGGTAGCCACCAAGTTGGAAACAACCCTCACCAAGAGCCCAGCGTGGGGTCAAACCCGAAACCAAAAGTGGGCTGCTGGACACGCGATCGAGCAGATGAGGTGTCATTTGTGGAGGGCAAATCTCCCAACATGCCCGGCCCAGGCCAGGGCAAGCCAACGCGATGCCGGTGGTCATTAATGAGAGGCGTGATGCTCGCTCACAAGATCTCGGGATGCGGCTGTCGCCCGGTAACGATCGAGGTAGCCACGTGAATCGGCCGGACAGAACCACGATCAACATTTCTTTGCTCTGCAATTCGAGCAGTATTATAGTAAAATGTATATGCTCAACCGATGCGCTTGCCTTGGGCCATGCCGGTGCGATTGCGAGATGTGGCAATACTGCGCTAAGCAACTGGCTTTGTTGGAGATGGCCTACCTCCCAGCGGTTGCCGCGCCAACGAGCGCGTACCCTGTCGTCCATCTCACCGTCGGCGAGTGGAGGCGATAAAGCAGTGACGACGGTGGCAGTCTGACCGTCAACATCATTCACAGCGGCGCCATCATCATCATGAGCACTATTCAGAGAGACTCATGGCGCGCCGTGAGGTCGTGAATGTGGAGAGGCGGGCGGCGGCAAAGTCGCCGGAGGTCGGATCCTCATGCGCGCCCACCTTACGCGTAATGTGGCGTGGTGACCACTCGGACCACGCCCATTCTTCAAGATCGACGGAGGATGTGGAGAAGCGGTTGTCAGTTGTCAGAAGATGGATGAGCCATGAAAATGGCAAAACAAATGGCAAGCTTAGCCATGGCGAGCCGGTTATGGCGCCACCAAGCCTGGAGGCGGCCACTTCTCAGAGATTGAGAATCGCCACCAGCGCAGGGGGTCATCTTCCACAATTCGACAAATATTTCGGGAAGGCGGGCAGCGATTGGCTTCGATCATTCGAAGCACAAATTCGGATAGTTCTGAGATATCGAAGCCTTGAAAATGCGGGCGTTCGAGGGAGCCTCGAGGGAAAGGCACAAGCTTTGGTTAAACGAGTTCGAGGGGATCCATTGGGAGTTGGGCGTGCTCGGGGAGAAATTCTTGGAGGAATTTGCCAATGCGGGCCCAACCCCAAAGAAGCTCGACCTTGCTAAGATCAGCGGGGAGACAACGAATCTACAGATTACGAAAGGTTCGAGGAGATGCTCGGCGGTGGCCGTGACCGGTGACAGGAAATCACCTTTTGCTATCTCAACAACATGAGGGCAAGCCAGCGAAGACTATGCTAGCAATGAACAGGGGCTTCAAGGCGGAGCTACTCATCTCTTTGCTCGGCCAGAGAGCATCAAGGCGGATAAAGCCAAAAACAAGGACAAGGCTCGGCACTCGGCCCCGGTGCCCGAAGGCAGCCACCGCCGGCTCGAGCAAGCACAGGAAAGAAATCATCCACTCTGGGCAAAGGCATGCAGAGAAGTTCGGTTTACCCCGCTAAACACACAGGCGGGGAAGATATCATGCTCAAGTCGGAGATGCTCTACCGTTCACTTATCCTCTTGATCCCGAGCTCGCCCATACTGAGGGATCGGCCGGCAAATCTTGCGACTATCATCATGGTGGGGCATACTACGGAAGAATGCGTAGTATTGAGCGATCTGAAGTTGATCAATACAGGCAAGCTGGATCGCTTCAGGGATCGAGTCTGAGCAATGCCAATAATGACCAAGGAAGACCCAGAGAGGAAGAGGTGGCCGGGCCCTCTCAAATCAGGGGATAAACATGATTCAAGAGGAGCTCCGTCCAACACACGGCTCGGGAAACACATATATTCCTTATCGGGGCGTCAACTCTCGGCAATCTGGAGGCGGGAGAAGCGAGCATATGTTTTCTCGCGGCAAGTTGGCGAGCACTCCGTGTGGCCTTGAGCAACCGCTAGTTATTTCTTGCTTGGTCAACAATGGCGGAGTTCACGAGTTTTTTGGATATGGGAGCATGCGGGGACATCATGTATTACTCTGCTTGAGGGTTGGAGTTTCAGACACCATGCTCAAGCCATATTTGGGAAAGCTTGAAGGGTTCACTAATCACCGGGTGGCGTTAAAGGCACGATCGAGCTGGAGGTGTTCATGGGTGATGGGGCCCAAACACGGATTGAGATGATCACATTTTAGTGATCGACCTAAAATCGGTATACAAGCTGCATTTTAGGTGCTCAGTGATGGCCAAGTTCCGGATGGTCGCCTCCATTTCCCCTTGAGGCCAAGTTTTACACTTGAAAATGGAGTGGGGATCCTCGATAGCAAGCCTCGAGCAATGTGAGAGTATGTCAAAGGAAACTTCGGAGGAAGAAAGCAGCGATTGTGGACATTCCCGATCGACAGTCATGCGGTCCCAAAGCCGATCGTGGACCTTCCCGTCGGCTGCATTGAGTAGCTTCCATTGAACAGTCCGGCGTCGGCCTCCATCAATAACATTGAGCTCGGGAGACTCATGAAGCGGTAGAGCCCATGGATATAGAGCCTCCCAGAGCAAGCTCCGTAGAGACTTCCGAGCAAGCTCAGGCCCAGTCCTTCTAGACCGAGGCGCCCCAGAGTCACGGGACATTGAAATTTGGACACTTTGCAAGTCCGGGACGAGGCGATATTCAACCAGGCGAGGCTGGAATAAGTCATTATCAATCCGGCATACCCCGAGCAAAAAATAAAAATCGGGAAGGCCATGCCTCCTGAAACTCGGGCAAGATTGATTGAACTGTTGAAGAGCAGCTTGGATGTGTTCGCTTGGATGGTCGAAGACAAGAGGGGCATCAGTGAGAACATTGCCCGCCACGACCTCAATGTTGACCCGGCCTTCCGGCCCATCCAACAGCGACCAAGACAATATTCGCCCGAGAAAAATGTCGCGATCAAAGGCGAAGTCGAAACTCCTAAAAGCGAACATCATTGAGGAGATTCGGTACCCAGGCACTGCTAGCTAATGTGGTGATGGTCAAAAAGGCAAACGATAAATGGCGAATGTGCGTGGACTTCACCAGCCTAAACAAAGCATGCCCGAAAGACTGTTATCCACTGCCCCGCATAGATGTGCTTGTCGACTCTATAGCTGGTTTCGAGATGCTCAGTTTCCTGGACACGTACTCAGGTTACCACCAGGTCAAAATGAACGAGCAGGATAAGACGAAGACAGCCTTCCGGGCAGCTGTCGACCTCTATTGCTACAAAATGATGCCCTTCGGGCTGAAAAATGCAGGAGCCACTTACCAGCGCATGTTCAACAAGGTTTTTGGTTCTCAAATCGGCGGGAATATGGAGGTTTACATAGATGACATGGTCATCAAAACAAAGAGCCGCATGACTATACTCTTGACTTGACCGAGACATTTGTCAACCTTCTAGAGCAAGCACAACATTGAACCGATCGAATCTGCGCCGGGGGTCCGGCGGGAAGTTCGCTTCATGGTCCGACCGGCGTGGCGTAGAGGCTAACAGGAGAAAATACAAGCCACCTTTCCGACATGGGCGACCTTAAGCATCAAAGCACGTCAGCCGGTTAAGCGGTAGAGTCATTGCCGGTAAGCTTCATCTCGGTCGGTGAAAAATGCCTCCTTTCTTCAAGGTTGCGCGGCAACAAGGGTTTTGAGTGGAATCGAGGCTGCGCCAAGGCCCTCGGCAGCTCGGGGAATATCTTGGCAAACCACCTCTCTCGGCAGCCCAGGTAGATGAGCCTTTATTTGTGTCTAGCGACCAGGACGAGGCGTGGCCATTTTGAGTTAGGGAGGAACTAGATATCCAAAACATGTACTATGTATCTAAGGCCCTCGATCTGTTGAGGTCGTTATTTTAATGTTGAAAAATTAGCCTACTCGCTTGTCATAGGCAGAAAATTAAGGGCTTATTTTTTACGCACATATAATCATAGTATACAGGCAGCGCTAGCGAAAAGTCCTACACAAACACGATACATCAGGCCGATTCAAGCGGTCGTCGAGCTCAGGAGTTCCACATAGACTACCTGCCCAGGCGAGCAATCAAAGCACAAGCATTGGCCGATTTCTTGGTCGAAACAAGCTTCACCCAGCACGAGGATCCCGAGACCAAGCAGCTGGGCAGAGCAAAAACAATTGCCACACCTCGACCCGGCCTCTTTGTTGGGATCTTTATGTGGATGGAAGCGGGCAAAGTCGGGAGGCGGCGGCATCCTTGTAGCTCAGATGAAATCACGAGTTTGAGCTAGCTCTCGGTTCAAATTTCTGCCTCGACAATGTTGCCGAATATGAAGCAATTGCCGGGCTCGAGCTCGCGGATATGGGTGTAGAGGCGGTCACGGTGTGTACTCGGATTCACGGCTAGTGAACCAAGTCCGGGGAATATATGGTACATCACCTACCTTGGTTAAGAATGCTGCGAGCTAGTCAAGGAAATCTTGAAAAATTTCAAGTTTTGGGAAATGATCAGGATTGACCGAGCAGACAATATGCGAGCAGACTACTTATCCAAGATCGCTGAGGAAAATCTGGCTTTGCTTAATCCTTCAGTAATGATCGAGCACATGGAAACCCCCGCCATCGATAGACCAGTCGTTATGGACATCGAGCCAGCGGCCAGAAGCTGGATTGATGACTACAAGGATTACATCGAGCAGGGAGTTCTGCCCGCAGACAAGGTCAAGGCCACAACAGTCCGAAGCCAAGCCTGTCGTTACTCGGTAGTTGGGGGAATCTTGTACAAGCGATCTAAGGTCAGACCTATGCTTCGCTGTGTACCCCCAGAACTAACCGATGGCGTTTTGTATGAGGTACATGAAGGGGAATGTGGCGGCCACACAGGGCACATAAGAAAGGGTCTACGAGCGGGAT
>CM028378.1:2461243-2544542 GCA_013146195.2 Codonopsis lanceolata
CCTCAAATGGGTGAAGGGGCAAGGGGTTATATGAGGGTAGAATAGGAGTTTCACGCTAAAAATCAAACCGGCCTAAAGCGATGCTCGAGAGCCTTTGTTGGTTATGCGGGCCGAACTTTATGTTTGTTCGGTTGGCATGGCGAAATCTTCTAAAGGAGTTCGTTTGGGCTGGCCGAACATCTCTTAGGATGTTCGGTTGGCCGGATGGAATGAAGTTTCAAGTAAAAAACGAAGCCAAATGGGTCGAGGATTGAAGGTGAAGTGCACGTTGGGTAAATGCAACTCAAACAAGCATAAAACTTGTGTACTAAGGACTTATGAGGCTCAAATAACCCTCAAGACAAATGAAGGAATGACTAAGGGTACAACCGAGGTCACACGAAAGAACCTGGCGAGAAAACTCTCGCCAGGAGTCAAGTGCTTTAACATCATCGGTATGCGACTTGTAACTTTAACTAGTTAAAGTCTATGGAACATATGGAACTAAGGTATTGGCTTCTAGATAGCCTGCCAACACAAATCAAGGTTCTTATCTCAAGTCAAGTAAGCAAGGTTACGGTTACATGACACGCAAAACAAGAAAGTCAAAGATACGAAGGTTTGGGGCCTTACACAAATAACCTTCAAGACAAATGGAGGAATGACTTAGGGTACAAGCAGGGTCACACAAAAGACTCTGTGAGAAAACTCTCAACCGAGTCAAGTAACGAACAACATCAGTTTACGACTTGTAACTTTAACTAGTTGATGTCTATGGAACATATAGAACTAAGGTATTGACTTCTAGATAGCCGACCTACACATAACAAGGTTCTCTCGTCAAGTCAAGTAAGCGAGGTTACGGTTAAACGACATGCAAAACGAGAAGGTCAAAAACATGAAGGTTTGGGGTCTTACACAACTAATGCAAGAACCACAAAGAGTGAACACATAAGATGTGGTTGATTTTCTATGGTCTCTATCATTGGCATAGTTTGAGTCAACATAACCTACCAATCTAACACCGCTTTCAGATTTAAAAAAATTCACTCCATAGTTCACAGAATGTTTTAAGTACTGCAACAACCACTTAACGAGATGCCAATGGGGCAAGCCCGGGTTCGACATATAACGGCTAAGACAACTAATGGCATAAGCAATGTCGGGGCGACTACTAACCATCAAATACATAATAGAACCTATGGCATTGGAATACGGGAATCTACTCATTTGATTCATTTCAAATTGATTTTTTGGACACTACTCTTTACTAAGCACAAAATGGGAGGCAAGAGGAACATCAACAGAATCAACATTAACCATTCAAAATTTACTCAAAATCTTTTCAACATATGAAATTTGGTTCAAGTAAACAAATGAGGATTTGCGGCCTCTAACTATGTTCATGCCAAGTATCTTACTACCATCGCCTAAATACTTCATGTCAAATTTAGCACTCAAGCAATTCTTAACATATTCAATAGATTTAGATCACGGGATAATAAGAAACATATCATCCACATATATGAGCAAGAAAACAGACACACTCCTATCATTTTTGAAATAAAGACAATGATCATAAGCACTCCACGTAAATTTCAAATCTAGCATGCATTGATCAAATTTAATATTCAACATGCGAGGAGATTGTTTCAGACGATATAATGATTTCTTTAACAAGCATACATAGTCAGGACGTTGATTATCCACATATCCCTCGGGTTGTCTCATATAGATTTTTTCATCCAAATCACCATGCAAAAAAGCATTTTTAACGTCCATTTGTTTCAATTCCCAATAAAATTGAACTACCAAAGCAAGCATAATCCTAACAGTTGTGAACTTAACCACCAGAGTAAAAATTTTAGTGTAATATATTCCTTCCTTTTGAGTAAATCCCTTAGCCACTAATCTAGCCTTAAACATAATTGAATCTGATTCACCTTTGATTTTATAAAGCCACTTGCAAGCAACAACTGAACAGTTTTTCGGCTTAGGCACTAAAATCCAGGTTTGATTAATGTGCAACGAATTCATTTCCTCATTCATAGCATTAATCCAATCATTACAATTTTCAGATTTCAAAGCTTGATTATAGGTCTTTGGCTTGGAATTATCAATAGATTCAAACACACCGAAAACAAATGAAGTCATATGAAAATCATCAAAACGGGAAGGTTGCCTAGCAATCCGTCTAGGTCTATCACGAATGAGTTGATAGTCATGCAAATCATCCAATTCAGGAATTTCATTTTGTTTATTTTCAATATCTTTATTTTGCTCATAAAGTTCATTTTCAGGAATATCATTCTCATTTCCAGAATTCTTATTTTCAGGTAATTCACGCAAATTATCAACATTTACATTTTTAGAATTATCATCAATTTCAGAATTCACAGTTTCAGGTTGATCACTATCATCACTTGATCCTAAGGGATGCTCCACCATAATGGGAGCCGGGGGAGGGTGTGGGTTCCCCAGGATGCACCCGCGCGCCCTTGAATAGGGGTGCGCGTATGTGCGGAAGCGAGACACCACACTTTCCATTCCACCCTCCATTTTCTAGGGGAAGACGAAATTAAAAATACAGAAAGGGTGTTGTTAAAATAGCGTGTTGAATACACCTCGGTCACTGAAGCGAGTTTTTGGTCCATTATGGGAGCTATAGGTTTTCTATGTCAGGTTATCCCTTTTTTAGGGGATAACAAGATACAGGAAAACATCACCCTTCCATTCACATCGTCCCTTGTGTAGGAGAAAATGGAAAGTGCAAGAAAGGATGTTGCGAGCCCCACTACAGACTTTATGAAAATTTTCTTATGGACTATTTCGGATCACGATGAGTGCTTTGTGTTTTCTATATCAAGTTATCTCTTTTTTAGGGGATACCAGGATATAGGAATACATCACCCTTTCATTCTCATTCTCCTTTTTTTAGGGGAAAACAGAAAAGTACATGAAAAGAATGTTGCGATGCCCCACTGCGATCCAAAATGTTTTAATAGAGTCTCCATCTTTATTTTGAGGAAGAAATAAATAAAAACCAAAAAAGAAAGCCAGAGATTGTAAAAAACGGATTTGGAGGCTAAGTTACGAGTTGGGAAGGTGCTAGGCACCCAACTCGCCCTTTCGGTCTCAAAACCGGTTTTTGGCTGAAGTATGCTTTTTGTTATATTTATCTAGAAAATAAATAAAAACATTAACTACCT
Organism: Codonopsis lanceolata; assembly: GCA_013146195.2. NCBI lineage: Eukaryota > Viridiplantae > Streptophyta > Magnoliopsida > Asterales > Campanulaceae > Codonopsis > Codonopsis lanceolata. The sequence goes on from CM028378.1 coordinate 2,464,432, forward strand.
ACAAATACATCCATATTTACATTATTTACGGACTTGCAGCCGTCTCCTTCCAATAATTACAAATACATTTAAAAATATTTGGCCATAATAATGGCTCTTTTAAATGTTATTTTCTAAAATAATCCGGGCAGCATAACGGCTTATATTTTTACTTTGGGCCGGATGGAAAATAGCTCTTTTATAATTTTAACGCCCTTAAAGGCTCACCTTTTAGAGCGTGGTGTGCTCGCTCTATCCTTCACGAGAGAGGGAGTCTTTTTTTGCTGCTTTGCTGCTATTGCGGTTCGGGCAGAGTGACTGCTTCCGAAGGTTTCTTCTGGGCACCGTAAAACGGGTGGAGCAACTGCTTGCTTTTATGCTGCTGTTTGCTTTTATGCTGCTGGCAGAAATCCAGCAGAAGAAGGACTTGTTTCTGGCTGATTCGGCCTTTTTACTCGGGCAGAGCAACTGCTCTTTTTGAGGTTTTTGGACCGGGGAAATAGGGTGGAAACCTAGCTGGGGGGACTAAGGATCACTTTGACCGGTTGGATTTACTTTTGGAGGAGTTTTGGCAGGGCTTCAAGGCTTTATAGGAGGGGGCACTCACTATCTCTTGACCGCTCACTAATTTTCTCAGTGTAATAACGACACAGAGAGTTTTGCAGCTTTTTTTGGTGTCTTTTTTGTGTCTTGAAAGCGAACCCCGGGCCTCTATTTATATGATGGGAGAGGGACATCAGGGGAATTAAAATTCCTCCCTTTACGCTTTATTTGCTCGTATAGAAGGCCGGAATAATTGTACATTGCGCGAACTGTAGCCCTCCTGTAGCAGTTCGGGAATCACTGTGCAAAAACTGGGCACTGCCATAACCCATATTGGGCATCGCGCCAAGAACCCTAGTTGGCAGCTCCAACTGTTCCTTTCTAGCAACTTTTTTGACGCTTTAGCCCCTGCATTTTACTGTTTTGCGCATCCTGTTTTATCTTTTGCACTTTTAAACCCTGTAACTTGACATTTTTAAAGTTTTAACAGGTCTTGATATCTCATGCCAGAGTTACATACCAGGGGTACAAAATTAGGGTGTCTACAGAGCCCCTCAACGATGGAGTCTACGGGTAACCCGCAGCTTACTGAGTAGACGAACATCGTTGATAAGAAATAGACTCTCCAATTTCGCGCAATTAATACGTGGGAGAGATGCAATAGGTAGCAGTTATAATGCAACAGTTTATAATGCTAACCAAACCTCCATATCCTAGACATATTTAGTCGATTATAGCAGGTTATCGTAGTTTTTAAGCAGATATGCAAATTAAATGCTCTAATGGTCGGACCTACTAATGTAGGCTGCCTACGTATCCCTTAATAAAGCAAATCAGACCAAATGTAGTTCGGGCCTAAGCCAGAACAAGCATGTTGCGATGGTCGTGCCTACTGAAATAGGCTGCCTACGTATCCTTAGCCAAGGAATCAGACCAAACGTAGTTCATACAAAATGCCGACAAACAAGCGTGCTGTGATGGTTGTGCCTACCGAAATAGGCTGCCTACGTATCCTTATCCAAGGAATCAGACCAACAGTAGTTCACCAAAGTGAACAAACAATGTTGGGCGGAATGCAATGTCTCCTTAGGAACTCAGCCTTCGTCAGAGAGCCAAGCCTTTCCCTCTGACCCGGGGTTGCAGCCTCTTCAGGGAAAGTTTCCAAACACCAACACAAATGCGTGGAATGCATCGCCTCCTCAGGAACTCAGCCTTCGTCAGAGAACAAAGCCTTTCCCTATGATCCAGGGTTGCAGCCCCTTCAGGAAAAGTTTCCAAATACCAACACAAATGCATGGAATGCATCGCCTCGTCAGGAACTCAGTCTTCGTTGGAGAACAAAGCATTTCCCTCTGATCCGGGGTTGCAGCCCCTTCAGGGAAAGTTTCCAAACACAAACACAAATGCATGGAATGCATTGCCCCCTCAGGAACTCAGCCTTCGTTGGAGAACAAAGCATTTCCTCGATCCGGGGTTGCGGCCCCCGGGAAAGTTTCCAAACACAAACACAAATGCATGGAATGCATTGCCTCCTCAGGAACTCAGCCTTCGTTGGAGAACAAAGCCTTTCCCTCTGATCCGGGGTTGCTGCTGCTGCTGCTGCAATTTTCAGCTTTAGCTGGAAATTTCTTTCTTTTTGCTGCTGCAATTTTTGGCTTCAGCTGGAAAATTCTTCTTTTTGCTGTTGCCATTTCCGGCTTTAGCTGGAAATTTTTTTCTTTTGCTGCATGCACATATATTTTTTTTTCTTTTGCTTTGCATTCTTTCTTTTGCATGCATTTTTTTCTCATTTTCTTTTTTCCTTTCTTTACATTTTTCTTTTGTTTTGCATTTTTTTTCTTTTGCTTTGCATTATTATTATTTTTTCTTTCATTTTTTTTCCTTTTGCTTTTTCTCTTCTTTTTTTTTTTTTGCTTTCTTTTCTTTTTGCTTTTCTTTTGCAAAAACTCACCTTTGCCACCGATTTTTCTGCTTTTTCTGCTCATTTTGCGGCTAATCTGCTGGGAATATGGACTGTTCCTTGCTTTTGGATGGATGACCACAAATTTTCGATAACAAAGTTAACTTTGTTAACTTTCCATTAAGCTCTAGGGGTCATTTTGCAGCTATGGAACTTCGAGGACCAAAGTGCAGAACTTTTAAACTTTGGAGGGGGAAAAATTCCTTTTTCCACCCATAAGTCAACGGGGCTGTGAAAGCAGAAGCTACTGCTTTTTCTTTAATTTCTTCATTTCTCTACTTATGTTCTGCGACTTCCATTGTTGCTACTCTGCTCTTTTCTTCATTTTTGCTCATTTTCTCATTTTTCTTCCGCCAATTTGCGTGTTTCTTCTAGCAGATGGCTTCTTCGTCTCGATCTAGGAAGGGGAAGGCTCCAATACACCCGGAATCAGGCAGGAGGAGGAAGGAACTTCCTCATTTGGTCCGGAATTACATCAAATATCGCTACTACAAAAATGATTGGGGTAACCTTCACCGCGATTGGAACACACATGTATCCAATCTTCCACATTTGGCTGTAAGCTTCTTTTTTCTAAATTCATTTGGAAAATTTCTCAGATCTGCTAGATTTTTGCACTGCTTTGGCTTTTGGAAGCACTCCTGATCCTGCCTATAATGCTTATGCATGTAATATATATGATAAAATGATGCAATTTGGTGAGTATTCATGAATTTTATGCAATTTATTTTTGCGATGCATAATTTAACTAGTGGGCACTCTTTGACCCTACAATGCATGATTCATATTTTTAATGCAATTTGGCTATATGATGTATGCTTTATGCTGAAATAATATTTTAATATGATGCATGCCTATGAAATAGACTTTTTGGAATATGATGCATTTTTTCTTCGGGCATATTTTCGGATGTATGCAACATGTAACATAATATTTTATGCGATAAAATTCATTTTTATGAGATGCTTATGCTGCATAGACATAATAAATTCTGTGGGAATATTTTCTTTTCATAATTGGTGACATTTCATTTTATTTTTGCTAATGCTAAAATGCAATTTATTTAGGCAATAAGTACAAATGATAAATGTATATATCATTTTATTGATGCAAATGCAACATAGAACATTTTTATGGGATACTTGCTAATATGCTGCATGGGCATTTTTTTTATGCATGCGAAAAAATGTAAAAATACTCTATGCAAATATACATTTTTTATATTTATGCCGAAAATGCCAAAATATATATTTTTAAATGCAAAAAGATGCATTTTTATATGAGATGCTAAAAAAGGGTGCAATTCAATATTTTGAATGTTAAGAATGTGATAAGAATTTTCTTTTCCTTTTTTTTTAAATGCCAAAAATATTTTAAATGCAAAAATGCATTTTTTTTTCTTTTGAAATTTTTGAATGCAATAAAATCTTTTTTTTCTTGAATGCAAAATGCAATATAAAGATTATTATGCAAACATTTTATTTAACATATGCAACCTGCTCCCTTTTTTATTCTCAAAATATTTTAAATTCCAAAAAGATGCATTTTTCTCTCTTTCTTTTTCAAAATTTTTGAATGCAAAAAAAAAATATTTTGTTTTGTTTTCAATTTTTTGAATGCAAATGCAATATAGAGATTATTATGTAAACATTATATTTATAATATGCAACATGCCTTTTTTTTTTTAATAATGTGTGCAGAAAATAAAAGGATAGTAAACTTACCTCTTTTTTTTTTTTTTTTTTTTGATATGCCATTTTCTTTTGCAGCTGTGGACACCTCTGAAACGGGTTCGGGCCACATGTGCCAACGTGACTGAGATTTATAGCTTGCTGCTCGAGGCCGCACAAGTCTTGATTGAGGGCTTCGATTTCAGCACCTTTTTGCGGGCTTTTGGCCCCTTTCCCAGCTATCTCCCCATCTATGAGGTGCTAAGGGATTATTGGTGGGATACTACCCACTCTTTCCATTTTAGTTGGGGGGAGGCAACCATGACCCCTTGTGATTTTGCTGCTATCATCGGCCTTCCTACCAGCATTGGGAAGACTTTAGTGCCTGATTACACTCTCCGTCAGCGCCATGACGAGGTGGAGGACCTCCTGGGCTTCAAGCTAGAATATAAATCGACTGATGAGATCTTGATAGGCAGCGTGCGGAAATGGCTTTTGGACAACGCCGGGAGGGTTCCAGAGGATGATCCCGTGGCAGTTGCTCGTGTTGCCAAAGCATTTCTCTTCTTTTTCCTTGGCACATCACTTTTTTCCAATTCCCCCACCAGCTTGAGGGTTTCTGTTTTAGAATGTCTGGCGGATTTTGATAAGATGGCTAGTTATGACTGGGGGCAGACAAGCTTGGCTGAGCTTTATGCTTCGATGGATAGGGCCAGTCGCAACGATTCACCGACACTTAACGGGTTAGCCCCAACGTGGGAGGTATTTTCTTTTTCCCTGCCTTTATTATTTATTTCATATATATATATATATATATTTTTTTTTTTTTGCAGCATACTATTTCTTTTTGCTGATGATTTTTTTTTTGTAGGTCTAGGCTTTTTCATTTTTTCACTTCACGCCGGGCCGGTTGGAGGAGCGCTTCCACAAGCCACCATACTTAAATGAGTTCGTGGATGAGAACAGAGTTCGGCCGGAATGGGACAGCCATTGCTCGAATATCGATTGGGTGCGGGAACGCATTGCCGGTTCGAGTGCAGGTACCGTGCACTTCCTTCCCTTGAGGGGGCTAATAGGTCATTATGTTGGGACCTTGGAGATGAGCCGCTGCCGGATACTGATGGTATCCATTATGGTCGATTCCTTATATATGGGCGAGCGAGTGAACCGCCATCACTCTCCACTCTTGACACTGCCTATTGCACCTCATATGCCTCCCATGTGGGTGATTGAGCCAGACTTTCTGCCGAACAGGTATCAGTACCTGGAAAAGTTCCCTATACCCTTGAGTGATTTCCCGTATATGGCATATAAGGATTTCTTGAGGATTGTGCTTCATCCTCCCCTTCCTATTCATGTGGTAGCCAGGCGGGCTTCAAATGCTTCTGCCAGGCCGAGGCCTTCTTTTCCATCTCTCAACGAGCATCTGGAGTTCTCTGCACCTGATGACGCTTTCTCTACCTTTAGATATCATCGCAGCGGCAGGATGGTGGAGGAAGTCCTTCCTGATGCTGATATTCCTGAGGAGAGCCGGGTCCCGGAGCAGGCTCACTCAGTAGACACATTTCATTTTTCATCATCATTATCATCATTTTTTTCATTCATTTTTTTATGCACATATTTGTTTTGGAGACTAATATATTTTTCTTTTTGCTATCTCACTTTTTTTTTTCAGGTGAGTGTGTGCACCTACAAGAAGCTACTCCGGGGATTTTACAGCGTCAACAAGCTTTATCAAAAGCTTGTGTACGAGTTCACTTGCCGCGGGAATGATACGGTGCGACAGACCAGGCGCCGGGATGATGACAACGATGATGATGCGGATGCCGGCTCAATTCGCGCTCAGGGATGAGGACAAGTATACAGGGCTGGCGGCAGACAGGGCCCTCGAGTTATGGGAGGCAATCTGAATAGAAACCAGTCTTCCCGTGCCCATTAGTCTTTAGATACCTGCACTTATTAGCTCTTTTTTTCTTTCTATTTTTCTCTTGTACCAGAATCTATACAAATATTTATTATGTAATACAATATAATTTTATATGATGCAAGAAAATAAAATGCAGACTCAAAACGCATTCACAAAGTAAAGCTATACTGATATCTAGGGGTAATGGCACGTTGTATCTCAGAAATGGATTTTAAAAGAATACACCTTCGGGCTCGAGCGGGCTTTTCTGATGATATGCGGAGAGGAAGAGGCAGCCGCCTCCTCCTGCTCTTGGCCATATAATTGCTGCAAGGCTATATTTTATAGCCTCTTCATTTTGATTAGACAGAGCAACAGGCAGTGGTCGAAGCCAAAAATACTAGGACAACAGACTATTTTGAGGGAGAAGTAGCAGGAGCCTGGTGCCACCCATATGGGTTATGGGCGCAGCGCCAGGGGAGCATTTAGGCGGCGCCCAAAGTCTTTCCTGTTCAGCACTGTTTGTAAACTGTGTTCAGAAATCGTCCGCTTCTTCAATTTTTTGGTACAAATGGGAAACGAGAGAGCGCTTGATGATCCTACTTATGGATCCCCAAAATAGCCCATAAACAACCCCCTCCAAAATAGCCCACATATGGATCCTCAAAGCTATAACCCGTTAGGCCAAGTTACTACCTACTTACCTCCTGATGATCCTAGCCATCCAGCCGAAAACATCCAAAATCCACCAGCCTATATTACCCAAAATCCATATACTGCCAATAACCCACCAGCTCAAAACCCGTACCCTGCCAACAATCCACCAAATTTAATCCACCAACCCAAAATCTCTATCCAGCCCAGAATCCCTATACTGCCCAACATCCCTATACAGCCCAAAACCCATATCCAGCTCAAAATCCTTGCGTGACTCAAAATCTCTATCCAACCCAAAACCCATCAGCTTACATAGCCCAAAACCCATATCCAGCTCAGAATCTATACCCAGCTCAAAATCCGACTCAGAATCCATACCCAACCCAAAATCCCTACCAAACACCATAGCCAGAAATTAACCCAGCTTTCCCAAATCCTATCAACATATACCAAAACCCAACTTTCCCGTCCGCCAAAATGGAGGCTGACATCGAAGATTTGAAAACCATGTTGCTTAAAGTTCTAAACCAGGAAATTTCTAATGAAAATCTAGGAGATCGCTTTCTGGGCATGGTAGACGGAGGCACTGAGTATGAACAACTCCCTGATAAGTTCGAGCTTCTCATTGCTAAGCCTCTGCAGAATTGGTATGTTACTACCGGCCCGCTCTTGACTCCCGCAGAACTGGTAGACCGCTTCGAATATGCTATCCCCCTTCCTTCTCCTAGCTTTACAGATTGGTCATCTACCGATCCGCTCCCTAATAATGAGGATCTCAAACCCCAAGTCCTCAATAATGTAATAAGCCCCGTGCAGTTTGCTATTAATGATAATATGAATGTCTTTGCTTATTCCTTAGTTGCACCTACATTAAAAGATACATTAAATAATCATAATAATGAGTCATTTAATGAAATGGACCCAAAAGATAAAAAAATATTTGCTTGAGCTTGTAAAGTCAGTTGAGCAACAGGAACAACATCACTCAGCAGCAGCAGCTGAAGACTTGTCAATTATCAATCTTGGGCTGAACACTTAAGTCAAAGAAATCAAAATCGGCATCTACCTGCAAGGTTCTGAAAGGGTAGCACTTATCGACCTCCTCAAAGAGTTCGTAGATATCTTTGCCTGGTCCTATGAAGACATGTCGGGGCTAGATCCAGCTATAGTCGAACACCGGATCCCTACCTATCCAGATGCTCGGCCAATCAAGCAGAAGCTCCGCCGAATCAAACCAGAATGGTCACTGCAAGTCAAAGAAGAAATTATGAAACATCTCCATGTCAACTTCATTCGGGTGGTTGAATACCCGATCTGGCTGTCCAACATAGTGACTGTTCCCAAGCCCAACGGGAAGGTTCGAATCTGCGTCGACTTCCGCGACCTCAACAAAGCGTCGCCCAAAGATGATTTCCCGCTACCCAACATTGATATTGTGGTAGATCTTGTTGTTCTTTGCTCACAAGATCGATCCTTCATCGACGGCATGCTCGGCTACAATCAAATTAAAATGGCGGCGAAAGAAAACCAGAGAAGACTTCATTCACCACTCCTTGGGGTACCTCTATTACTTGTCATGCCATTTGGGCTCAAAAATGCTGGGGCTACTTATCAAAGGGCTGCCACCACTCTCTTCCATGACATGATCCACAAAGAGATCGAGGTCTACGTCGACGACATGATCGTGCATTCCAGCGACGCCAACGGTGCTCATATCAGAGACCTTCGAAAGTTCTTCGAAAGTCTCAGAAAGCATCAGATGAAACTCAACCCCACCAAGTGCACATTTGGGGTCACCAGAGGCAAGGTCCTCGGATTCCTAGTGACTGAGCAAGGCATTGAGATCGAGCTGGCAAAGATCAAAGCTATCATAGAAATGTCGCAGCCAAAAACTCCAACATAAGTCAAAGGCTTCCTAGGCCGACTACAATATATCGCCCGCTTCATCGATACCACCACCACTGTGGCCCTCTTCAAGCTTCTAAAGAAGAATCCGACCAAGTCTGGGACGAGAAATGCCGCCTAGCCTTGAAAAAATAAAAGCCTATCTCACCAATCCACATGCTAGCCCCCCCCATACACATAAACCTCTCCTCATATACTTAACCGTCACAGACACGTCAGTGGGAGCCATGCTCGCCCAAGAAAAGAAAGACTCCTACGTTGAAAATGCCATATACTTCATCAGTACGAAGCTGCAAGGAAGTGAGTGAATTATTCGGCGTTGGAAAAAAGTTGTGCTGGCCTAGCCTGGACAACCCAAAGGCTCAAAACGTATCTGCAGGGACGATCCATCAAGCTCATCTCCAGGATGGATCCTATCAAATATATCTTCGGCAAACCAACACTTTGCAGCCGATTGGCTAAGTGGGCTTTCCTTCTCAACGAGTTTGACATAACATATGTCACGCTCAAATCTATCAAAGGTAGCGTGATTGCAGATCACTTAGCCGAACTACCTCCGAAAGCCGAAGATGCTCGAGCTCGGTGTCCCACGAAGGTGTCTTGAAATCACCGACCACGACATCACCGGTGATGTTCTTTGACGAGCCGCAAACAAAAGAGGCTTTGGCATAGGAATCCTACTCATTGACCCGGCAGATTCTCACACTCCACTGGCCCTAAGATTGGAGTTTGAGTGCTCCAACAACACCGATGAATACGAAGCTTGCATTGCTGGTCTGGAAGAGGCTCTCCAAAGAAAGGCCAGAAATCTCGAAGTCTTTGGAGACTCTGCCTTGATCATAAACCAAGTCGAAGGGAAGTGGAAAACCTAAGATCCCCGGCTGCAACTCTATCTTGCCAAATTAACAACACTTGCCGCTCGGTTTGATTCCATCTCATTCGACTACTTACCGCAGGACAAAAATCAATTTGCCGATGCATTGGCCACTCTAGCATCACTAGTCCAAATTCCCGCAGAAATACAAGTCCAACCCTTTGTGGTCGGGAAGAAGGTTACGCCGGCATACTGCTTCAAAATCAATGCAGCTCCTGAGGCAGATCACGAGCCTTGGTACATTGACATCCAAAATCTGCTTCAGAAAGGAATCTATCCCCCTGGCCTAAACAAAAGAGGAAAAGTCTCCCTAAAAAGATGGGCATCGCAGTTTGTGTTCAGCGGTGGCAGCTTATATAAAAGGCACTACCAAGGCCTAAATCTCTTATGCGTCGACCAGGCCAAAGCCGAACAAATTATGGACCAACTCCACGGTGGTACCTGTGGACCCCACATGAACGGCCACATGCTATCCAAGAAAGTTATCCGGCAAGGGTACTATTGGAGCTCACTTGAAACCGACTGCATTCGGTGGGTGCGACACTGCGACAAGTGCCAACGTTTTGCAAATCTGCAGCACGTGCCCCCGCACATCCTATACGCCCTTCTTAACATGGGGTATCGATGTCATAGGCCAGATTCACCCGAAGGGATCTAATGGCCATGAGTACGTCCTGGTGGCCGTCGACTACTTCACAAAGTGGGTGGAAGCCTCTTCCTACAAAATCTTAAATGCCAGAAAGGTGTCCGAATTTATCCGGGCCAATATCATATACCGCTATGGGGTGCCTTTCGAGATCATCTCCGACAACGACTCTCATTTTGAAGGGGACGTGAATCGTCTTCTCGACGAATTCAAAATTCAAAAACACAAATCCTCCCCCTACCAGCCACAAGCCAATGGTGCCGTTGAAGCAGCCAACAAAACCCTCGAGAACATTATCAGAAAAATGGCTGACACAGGAAGGGACTGGCCAGAAAAGCTACCGCTAGCCCTCTGGGCTATCGCACCTCAGTCCGTACACCCACCGGGGCTACCCCTTACTCTCTAGCCTATGGCATGGAGGCAGTGCTGCCTATTGAAGTTGAAATACCATGATTAAGAATAATGATGGAATCTGACATAGCAGAGGTCGACTGGGTCAAAGGGCGGTTTGAAGAATTAGCCCTGATCGACGAACAACGGTTACTAGCCCTTGAGCACACTCGAGCCTATCAAAGACGCATAGCCCGGGCATTCAACAAAAAAGTCAAAGGTCGTGACATCCGTGTCCTGAGATCCGTGCTGAGAAAACCCCTAGTTATGTTGATACTAGGGGAAAATGGAAATCTCCGTGGATGGGACCATACATTGTCAAAGAGATCAGGTCAGGAGGTGCCATGCTCCTTACAAACCAAGAAGGAGAAGACCTTGTTCAGCCCTTCAACCTTGACAAGCTCAAAAGGTATTATGCTTGAGCCAATCTATCTGACAAAAGTGTTTCCCTCTCCAGCTCGCTAGGTTGAAAACCCGAAAGGGCGGCCTAAGCAAAAGTTAGAGCGAAAAAAAAAACACAATGAAAAGGAGAAATAAGGGCTCGCTAGGTTGAAAACCCGAAAGGGCGGCCTAGGCAAAAATTAGAGCATAAAAAAATCAGGAGAAAAAGGAGAGGGAAGACACTCTTCTGAATCTTCTGGCATTCTATCTCTGGTCTTCGGCATACAAACAGGCTCAACTGACAAAGGAAAGAGAAAAACCACAACAAAAGCTCGCATTAAAATATTTAAAATATATTACAAGGTCCTAAGGTGCAACTTAGGAATATTTATTTAAGACATTTATATTATACATTAACTGCATTGCACACTATATATTCCTGCCTACACCCCCACTTGTTTCCCCCAAACATTCCTTCTTTTTGCAGCTCAGCTTCCTAGCGGTCTATCCATGCTTGCGACATCCACCAAGCCGGGCCCATATCCCTCTTCTGCGAGGCACAGAAGAACCCCTGTTCTCAGAACCGCCTGAAGTATCTTCCTCGTCATCACCGGCATCTCCATTCTCATGGACCGTTGTGTTGCTAGGTCCAGCTCCGTTATCTCGACACCGCCCCCATCCAGCCGGGGGGGAGCAACCACTTCGTTCCTGTGGATTATGCTGTTGATTGCCATCATCGCCTTATATCGCCCCATCCATTTTGAGGGAAGGGACAACTTCTTCCGGCTCCCAAGGATTATGCTCTTGACATTATCATGCATGCGAGGAACCTCATAATCAACATATCTGAAGCCGCCATTCACTCGGGGGAGCCCCGCCGCTTTCCCAATTACTGGGACCTGCCTCATCTGGTCCGGGAGCCACCGGAGCACCAAGGTTATGTACTCGCCTGAAATCTTCCTGTAAGACCTGAGGAATGACCAAGCCTGAGCTCTCGATCTCTTCGCCTATCTCCATAAGGCGAGCGTCAATGCCAGTAGCGACATGCCGGCCAAACAAACTTCTCAGCCTTCGCCGAATCCTGCGGGAAGATTCCTCAGCGATCACCATTATCCAGGCCAAATATTCAAGGGACAAGAATATGTAATCGGAGAACAAATAGGCCACCTGAAGCCTATCAAAGTCCAGACGCCACATCCGCTGAAAATCAAAAGTCAGAGTCCTGTCATTCGTCATCTCCAAAAATATCGGGCAAGTCGTGTCTGGAATAACCTGCTCCAGCCCAAACAGACGCAATATTCTGTCAGCACTATAAAAAGAAGTTCTTCTGATGCCCAACATGACGACTTGAGCATAGCCGGCGGAGTGCAAAATGAAGCGCCGGATCTCCCAGTGGCTAATCACCCAGGATATGTCCATGGAGCCCCTCCGAAAGAAGTCCTCAGACCAGTCATAATCAGAATAGTTAACTTGAGGAAAGCGGCCGCGGAAGCCATAAAGCCCCGGATCATATCTCCCCCCGAAAGGTGCAGGAGCCATCACGCACTGAAAATGCTCCTCCAGCCACATATGGATCAGAATGGGGCTGCCAGTAGGGAAAAGTTCGCCGCCACCGTAAAAGCATCAAGGCCGCCAGTCTCGCCAGATTATCGGAACGATATTCGCCGGGCGATCACGTGCAGAGAGATCCACCACTCGCACATCAATGAATCCCTGATGGCCCACCAGCAGATATCTTCCCACCAGGCACAGGAAAAGAGCCGTTAGCCGGCGCCTCAAATAGTCCACGTCGTCCTCTATGAACTCTGTAAATGATCGAGGAAGAACGGTCAAATCAAAGTTCACCCCATTATAGAAGCCCGGGGTGGCATCTCTAGTAGTGCGGAATAGCTCCCTAATTGCCATGTAGGGACGCCTCCGAGGCGAAGGCACGACAATATTACGAGTGGCAGCAACTCCCAGCATAGCACAAAATTCTTCAAAGGCCGGGCACATTTCATTCATCCCAAAATTAAAGAGATGATCTTGACGAGACCAACTGGACGCTCCCTCAAAGATGTCCCGCTTGATCACGATATTTCTCCAGAAAGAAGGCACCGAAGCCAAAAATATGATCGAACCCACCACTCGCCATCGGCTCTGAGGGCAAGAATCCATAGATCGAGGGCATTTTCATAAATTTCTAATTCTAGAGGTGTATGGTACGGGGCAGCCATTAGAGCAGAAACAAGAAGCTTTCTCTGTCAAGAGAATGAGAAACTAAGAAGAAATGAAGCAGGCTGAAAGGAAATCGACGTAAAGAATTCAAGCTCGTCTCTTTTATAGCGTAAAAAAGAAAATCGACAAACCGACAAACAAGGGCAAACAAGTGGTCAAGAAAATCTCCCAGGAAATGCCATTTTGGGCGCCACCCTCATGGAGTTTGGGCATGGCGCCCAAACCTCTTATAAGCCATGCCCAAATTGCTTTTTATTGCCTCCGATGTTCTGTTTCGGCCCAAATCACCAATTAATCTTTTCCGATCACGAAGGCCTAAATATTAAAGAGAATAGATGGTCGCAATTATGCTTCACAGAAGAGGCGGCTGCCTCTTCCTCTACCCGCAGATCGCCGAAAAAGCCCCTTAAAACCGAAGGTGTATTCTTTTCAAATTCATTTCTAAAATACGGCGTGCCATTACCCTTAGGAGTCGGTATAGCTTTATTTTCTGCATGTATTTTGAGTGTGCATTTTATTTTAACATGGCATTTAAAATTATATTGCATTTTATCATTCATGTTTGTACATATACTAATTACAAATAAAAAAAAAAAAAAGTCCGATATGTGCAAAGGAAGCTAATAATCAAATGATACTCGCCTCGCTCAAGCCACCTCCCCGACTCGGGGCCCATCGTGCCATCAGTCATCCGTCCCGCCTGGCACGACTAGATCCTACGTCCGCATCATCATCATCATCATCACTACGCGACGCCGCATAGCGTCATTGCTTCTACAAGAAAAGTCATCCATCAGACGCTGATAGAGTTTGCTGATGCCGACAAAGCCCCGCAAGAGTCTCTTGTATGTGGACACTTTGACCTGAAAATAAAAAAAAATAAAAAAAGAAAGTAAAGCATCAATCGAAAGAAAAAAAAAAAGAGGGGAATGATAAATATACCGCGCGGGCTCGATCGTGACGCGGTACTTCTCAGAATCTCCACATCCGAAGAACCTCTCTTATGAGCCTACCATCTCGCCGGTATGGGAAGGACGAAAAGCATCGTCAGCATGGAAAATTCGAGCCGTGCATCCGTAATGTAATGAGAAGACTCACCAAGCACCATCAACGATGCACGCCTCCCGATCACATAAGAGAGGAGGAGGAGGAGGATGGAGCATTGTCCTCAAAAAGTCTTCATAGGCTATCACCGGAAAGTCACTGACAGGCATCTCATACTTAGACAAATACTGGAGCCGGTTTGGTATGAAGTGTGGCTCAATCACATGCGGAGGAGGTGGAGGAGGTGCCACCGGGGCTATCGAAAACGGGACATGCTGGCGGTTGACCCGCTCACCCATATACAAAGAATCGCACATGATAGACACCATCAAGATCCGAACAACGATTAAATATTAGAGTAACCTCGATCGGCCCTACCGATTCCGCCAAGGGAACAAAGTCACCGAACTGTAAGTCGAGCTTGCCACTGTTCTCGCAGCCCCAATGACTCAACATAATGACCTGTGAGTCCGTCTTCTTTCCGATTCGCATTTACAAATTTGACCGATAAGGTGGTCCAAGAACATCGCTACGCTGGGCCGGTACAAAGTCAAACACGTAATAAGCCCACACCTAAAAAAAAACAAAGAGGGTAAAAGTCAAAAATAAAAAAGTATATGTGAAAAAATATATATATGCCGATAAAAAATAATATATACCTCCCAGTGTGGGCAAAACCAGTCATCACCTTTGAGTCATTCCGACTCAATTTATCCATGCAAAAGTAAAGCTCACCAAACCACTGCCCCTCATAGTCAATCACATGCTCCGATCTCTGAGACATCCCAAGAAAGAACCCTCAAAGAAGTAGAGGCATTGGCAAAAAGAGACGTGCCCAAGAAAAAGAATAAAAATGTCCGGCAAGACGAGTCACAACAACGCTATCTCAGATCAACCTACCCAAAGATTCTCTAGAAGCCACTTCTTCACGCCGGAATGGTTACCTCATCACTGCCTTGTATTTGGGCACAAACCCCAAAAGATCCTCCACTTCATCATGACGCCGAAGAGTGTAATCTGTTCCGATTCCCCCAATACCGGTAGAAATACCAATAGCCGCAAAGTCGCAGGAGTCATGGTGATCTCTCCCCGCTAAGGTGGAAAGTGTGGGTGGTATCCCACCGAAATTCCGCAAAGACGAAGATGACTCAGAATCGCGAAGGGAGTAAAGGCCCGCAGAAGACTCCCAAGCCCGTATCATCTACCAAAGTCCGAGAGCCGCCAGAGGCATCGAATGGAATATATCGAAACACTCGCACAAGTGGCCCCGACCTTGTCCAAAACCCCGCCTCGAAAAAAAAAAAAAAGGGGGGAAGAAAATAAAGGTAAGTATCTCACAAACCCTTTTCCTCTTGCACATTTAATACGTCAGATTTTTCAAAAAAAAAATTTAATAAATAAATAAATAAACATACAAACAAAAATAAAAGTAAGTATATATATATATATATATATTTGTATATTAAAAATTATTTTTGTACATAAAAATCCATATTATCATTTTCAAGTACATACAAAAATACTTTGCATAAATATACATGTCAACATGCTAAAAATAATAATACAAAATATATACTTTGCATTTTAAATATGCATGCCACATTTTTTTATTTTCGCATTTAAAAAAAAATGCATTCACACAAAAAAAAAAAAAAAAAAAACATCTCATTGTATATTCAAGATCATCGCATTTGCATCAAATAAAGTAGTCATGCATCCATAATTTGCATTTATTAGTCAATAATCGAGAATGCGAAAAGAAAATTTAAAATGCCACCGCCATGGAAAAATAGCATATCTTGGACATTTCTTATATCCCTATACCATCAGCATGCATAAAATATATGTTCTAGTACATAAAATATATCTGTTAAGTCATGTATATATCCGAAAAATGTATCCAGAAAATTCTGCATTTCATTCCGAAAATTCCGCATTGTGAATCTATGCCATGTAAAAATATTTTTAGAATTTAAACATGCATCATATAGCTTTATTTGCATCAACATTGTAAATTATGCATAGTAAAGTCAAATAGTAACTACTAGTTCAATTTGGGCATCGCAAAAATAAATTGTCCGAATTTCATGCATTATTACTAAAATTGCATCATTTTAGTCCATAAATTGCATGTATAAATATCATAAGCTGTATATATATGCTCCAAAAGTCCAAAACAATACAGAAAATGAGCAGATCTGAAAAATTGACCAAATGGGTGGAAGAAAGTCATACTCACATTGGGATCAAGAAGATTCGACACGTGCTTGTACCAATCTCGCACCAGATTACCCCAGTCATGCTGTGAATAATAATAACCGATCTTGTTTCGAATCAAATGAGGAAGTTCTTTCTTTTCCTCGCCAGATTCTGGATCCATTGGCACCTTTCCTTTCCTAGATCTAGAAGAAGAAGCCATCTGCGCAGAAAAACAAAATTTTTGGCGGAAGAAAATTGAAAAAATGAGAGAAAATGAAAAAGAAAAGGAAAGAAGCTTACCGTCGGCAGAAGGAAGGGAGCTGAAGCAGGAAAGAAGGAAATGAAATTTCCTTTCTCCCGTAAGGGAAGAAGAAAGGAAGGAGGAAAAGTGAAATTTTCACTTTTCCCCCTCCAAGCAATTCAGCATCAGCACTTAAGTCCTCCAAATTTCAAAGCTGCAAAGTGGTCCCTGAGACTTAACAGAAAGTTAACAAAAGCAATTTTGTTAACTACATTTGATGGCCTTTCACTCAAAGAGCAAGGAAAACTCATATCTCCATGCAGGTCAGCCGCCAGACAAGCAGAAAAGTCAGAAAATTCAACGGCAAAGATAAGCCTCTCTTCTTTTGAAAAAAAAAAAAAGAAAAGAAAAATCGATCAAAAGAAAAAAATCAATCAAAAGAAAGACAAAAATCAATCAAAAAATGATGATGAAAAAAAAATGCAAAAAAGAAAAGAACAAGACCAAAGTTCCCAGCAGAGGTGAATTACGATTGGTCTGATTCCCTGAATAGGGATACGTAGGCAGCCTATTTCGGTAGGCACGACCATCACAATAAAAAAGGAAAGAAAAAAAATGAAAAAAAATGAATTCCCAGCAAGAGTGGCAAAAATGCCAAGATCAGCCGAATCCGCGGCAGCCACCCAGGCGCAAAAGATAAATCAGGTACAGTATTCTTACCTTGACTATTAGAATAATTTCCTTTTAAGGAAAGTTTGCTTTTAAATAAAAGAGAAATCTTTTTCAAAAGGGTTTTTGTTTCAAAAAAAAAGAGAAAAAAAAGAGGAATATTCAAAAAAACAAAAAAAAAGGAAAAGAAGGAAGAAGAAAAGAAAATTCTTTATCGTGTCCAGCCGGTTTCGGTTGGTTGGATACAGTTTTTGAAAAATTTGAAGAAAGTTCTTTATCGTATTCGATGTCGGGTATTGATCGGTCGAGTAGAGTTTTTTTGAAAATCTGAAGGTCCTCTTATTTTGTTTGCAAGAAAGGTATTGACCAGCCAGACACAATTTTGAGATTGATCTCTTAACATATTTCAGCGTCGGGTATTGACCGGTTGAAATATGGTTTTCGAAATACACAAAAATATTCATACCGTATTTGACAACGGTTTCGGACCGGAAGAATACGGCTTTTCGAAAAACATGAAAATCTTTTCTTCTTCAACTGGTTGTTTGTTTCGGCTTAGGCCGAACTACGTTTGGTCTGATTCCTTTTATTAAGGGATACGTAGGCAGCCTACATTAGTAGGTCCGACCATCAGAGCATTCAATTTGCAGATCTGCTTAAAAACTGCAATAACCTGCTATAACTGACTAAAAATGTCTAGGATATAGAGGTTTGATAAATTTTTGCATTATAACTGCTACCAGCTGCATATTTCTCCCTCGTTTTGAAATGAAACGAAATTGGAGAGTCTATTCTAATCAACGATGTTCGTCTACTCAGTAAGCTACGAGTTACCCGTAGACTCCATCGTTGAGGGGCTCTGTAGACACCCCAATTTCGTAACTCTGAAATGTGACATGACATAAAATATCAAGAACTGTTAAAACATTAACAAATGTCAAGTTACAGGGTCAAAAATGCAAAAGGACAAAGCAGGATGCACGAAAGGACAAACTGCAGGGACTAAAGTGTCAAAAAAGGAGCTAGTTTGAGGTTTAGGCACAGCCTACCAAAGGTTTGGGCATGGCGCCCAAACCTCCAATGGGCAACGCCCAAACCTTCTCCCCAGCCACTGTTTATCAATTCATTTGCCGCATTTCACAAATCGTTCAGCGCGGTGTACCATCATCTGATGCGCGAAGAAGAAATTTTATTGCCATCGATGTCCTAGCTCCAGCCTATAAATAGAGGCATCCGGCTCTTCATTCAGCACGAGAATTCATCCGTAAAATTTTCTCTGCGTCCTCGTTACGCTGAAGAAACAAATAGTGATAGATCACCACCAAAGCCTCGAAACCCTGCCAAACCTCCGCCAAACACAAATCCAACCGGTAGAAGTGTACCTTAGCCCCCCAGCTAGGTATCCACCCCTTTTTCCCGGTCCAAAAATCGTGGATAGAGCAGTTGCTCTGCCCGATTTAAAAGGCCAAATCAGCCAGTAGTAAGCCGTTACTCTGCCTGATTTCAGCCTACTTCCAGTCAAACAAACAACCAGAAACAAACAGTTACCCAGCCCCGTTCCCGAGGTCAAAAAGTAACTTTCAGAGCAGTCACGATGCCCAAATTCACACCACACACAACTTCAAACCAGACCAGAAAAGAAAAAAAGACTCTCTCTCCCCGAGGGACAGAGCGAGCACACCCCTACGCTGTCTGTAAGTTTTTATTTTTAGAGTCTTTCATTTTCATGTAATAGTATTATTTCCAGTCCGGCCCAATGTAGTCATATAAGCAATTATGCTGCCCGGATTTAATTAAGGAAATAGTACTAAATGTAACCTTTATTATGGCAAATTGTTTTTAGATAAGTTTGTAATTATTTACTTCAGTTACTCAATAAAGTCTTTATTTGTAAATGTATTATTTCCAGTCCGGTTAAATATCAATATATAAGCAGTTATGCTGCCCGGATTTTGTTAGGAAATAATACTAAATATAGCCGTTACTATGGCCAAATATTTCCAAGTATATTTGTAATTGTTTATAAAAGAGTCTGTTGCAAGTATGTAAATAATATAGATGTAATGGATGTATTTGTAGGCAGTTAATGCTTTATTTATCTGTTTAATAAATATAACAAAAAGCATACTTTAGCCAAAAACTGTTTTGAGACCGAAAGGGCGAGTTGGGTGCCTAGCACCTTCCCAACTCGTAACTTAGCCTCCGAACCCGTTTTCTTCATCTCTGGTTTTCTTTTTCTGGTTTTTCTTTATTTTTGCCTTAAAATAAAGATGACGACTCTAAAAGCATTTTGGATCCAGTGGGGCCTCGCAACATCTTTCTTTGCACTTTCACGTTCTCCCTTAAACAAGGGAGAATGAGAATGGAAAGGTGATGTATTCCTATGTCCTGGTATCCCCTAAACAAGGGATAACTTGACGTAGAAAACCCAAAGCACTCATAGTGATCCGAAATAGACCATAAGGCTATTTTCATAAAATCCATAGTGGGGGCGCTGCAACATCTTTCTTTGCACTTTCACGTTGTCCCCTAAACAAGGGAGGATGTGAATGGAAAGGTGATGTTTTCCTATATCCTGGTATCCCCTAAAAAAGGGAAAAAAGAGCAAGATCACGAGTCGCAGCACTTATCGCGCGATTCGATTCATGACACTCAGCCTCAAGCTCAACATAGCGAGATACATCTGCAAAAGTCTGAATGGAGTCTGTATGAGTCAAGATACGCCTCAAACCACTCCAAGAGTCGAGCGGTGAACGAATCACCGCTTGAACTTGTTGTTCATCGATAAGATAGAACCAAGCTTTTAAGATCACGAATCATTCCGAACATCTCGCGTAGTTGTTCAAGAATGTTACGTTTCTGGTCAATCTTATACCTTTCAAACTTGTAAGTCAAAGTCCTTAACTTTGTAGCAGAAGTATTCCCATAAGTGCGCTTAATTTGGTCCCACATTTGTTTAGCAGTCAGGCAATCCTCAAACTCGCCAATCAGATAATTATGCATGCTACTCAGCATAGTAAAGCGTGCACATCGATCTTTCTTTTTCAAGTCAAGGAATTCTTGCATTTTCTGGCGATGCTGGGCGATGGTCAAGTTACCCATCTCTGGTTCTACCATCACAGTATCAAGGTTATCCAGAACCTCTTGCTCGTTTAGCAAGTACGTGATTTTCCTTTGCCAAACACTATAGTTTGAGCCATCTAATTTCTCACCCTTATTAAGGTCAGCGATTACATTCTGAAAAGTCATTTCACTACAATTTATTGCAAAAATAAGACACAAGCATATATATATTTCGATTCACTTTTGTTTTTAAAAAATCAATTACTAAATATAATCACATCATACACGTAAGGAGGGAAAATCCGCGAGGCTCGTAATCACAACCAAAGTATGCACAACGTGAAAATATTCATAAATTGATGATTTAAACAAAAGAAATATGATAGAACGAATCCATCAAGCACATATGATGTACAAAAATATTTTCACTATCGAAAATAAATTCATTGGGTCTCAGGGTCTCGTATAGTCCCAATCGCAATTTTAGAGCCCAAAACGACAATTAAATATGCTAAAAATTACTTAAAATAGCTTAAAATTCACAAAGAATTAAAAAAAAAAATTCCAGAACAGTCTCAAACAGCCCTAAACAGTCACAAAATGACAAAATAGCCCCTGGATATTATTTTTGTATTTAAAAAAAATCAGAAAACATGTTTTTATACACTAAAAAAGCAAAAACAAATATTTACATGCTGAATTGATCAAAACAGAGGCCACCATTGGACTCAGACGGCCAAAACAGAGCAAGACGCGCCGGCCGTTTGTCAATCGGAGCTCTAGAATGGCCGCACGCGCCCTCACGCGCCACCTACGCGTGTGGGCTTCCTTCGAGGCTGACTCGACGCGGACTGGGACCTAGGGCTGATGTGGCAGGATGACGTCACTGATGACATCAGCAAAGAGGACCTTCTGAAGTGGACCCCACTGATGACGTGGCAGGTGATATGGCGATGACGTGTCAGTCAACACGTTGACCATTGACTGGTCAACCTGTTCGCCGTCTTCACGCGCCTGGCCGGAGTTTGAAGTCCACGCGCCACCTTCCGGTGGTCCGATGATCGCACGGCTGGTGGCGTTGGACTCGTCTCATCTCATCGAGGGATTTTCAGTGGTGTACTTTTTACCTCGAAAGGAGTGCCACAAAAGGCACGTGTATCGAGGCCGAGAGTGGGGGTTGTTTTAACGCGATTTTTAACCCAAAAAATCGATTCGCGAAGCCATAAAACGTTCATTTTAAGTCCAAATTAAGCATATAATATGTCGTTGGAAAGATCTCACTGAGTACTACAAGTACAGTCCATAAAATCACGATTTTACAGAACTTAAATAGGTCATAACAGCATGCAAAGTTTCGGAAAAAAACAATTTTCAACAAAACTTGAGTTTGCGATATTTTGAAAAATACCCAACGGAATTCAACGAGAATTTAGTATGTTGTTCGCCTCGTCGTAGGGGACTCAGACATATAATTTTTTCTCAAAAATTTTAAAGTTTTACACATAAAATAATAAAACTCATTTGTTTCGTTATCGGGTAAAACTTTTAAACAAACCCAAAAACAATAGCATGCGATTCATGGCATAACGATACGAGAAATCAAACATATAGGCTCTGATACCAATGAAGGATATTTCTAAAAATATCATACAAGTTCGTTATCAAGACAGTAATCGTAAATTACCTTGTGCGAACTTGAACTTTGTGCGAAGCGGAAGAATTTCACTTGAGCTACGATCTTCGTATACCAAGATCTACAAACCTGCAAATCTCTCTCGTCGGATTGATATCATGAAGCACAGATATCAATACTGGTTCACACCGCAAATCCAAGCCTCTTGATGGTTAGGCTAGAGGGAGTATTTTGGTGAGATAGATTTTAGGGAGAGAGAGGGGGCGGCAATTCTAAGGAGACGTGTTCTCCAATATGTGTATTAGGGTTTTATCCCTTTTGTTGCCCTATTTATATTATTAACAAGAAACCTATTTCTTGTAGGTTAAGTCAATCCTAAACACATTTGGATTAGGAGTCTAATTAACCAATTGTTAATAATATAAATATATTCCATGTGGGCGAGACTAAATAATCGGGTCACAAGCCCAATTACCAACAAAATCAAATACCAAAAACACAATTGAAATTTTGGTCAAAAATTATAAACCAAAATTGGATCCAAAAGACACCAAAAATCAATAAATTTTTGCATACCAGAACCCAAGTGTAGAAAAACTCAGTTCACATGTATAACACATATAAAATAACACACCCATTTGGATACAGAAAGAGAAAAGGAAAGAGAAGGGGGGAATTTTACAATCGAATCTTGCCGTGGGGTTCTTGAATGGAATCAATGGGGAGGTAATCTTCGATGTTGGCTCGACCAAGTCCAATTCAGAGCTGGAAGAAAATATTTAATCTGCAGTGATTCATTCACATATAAAATAACACACCTATTTGGAAACAGAAAAAGAAAAGGAAAGAAAAGGGGGAGGAATTAATTCGGGAGTTTTTCAAATCATTTCTTACTTTTGAACGCTCAAGTATTAATATGTTTTAAGGCATAAAAGTGACATCGAAGAGAATACATGCTTAGGTGTTGAGATTTTGTATTTTTTTAGTTTGCACCAGATTCCCTTCTTCCGTAAATGGTCCAAAATTTAGATGTTCCTTTGATTTGTATCCTATCATTTGTAATTAGTGACTAATTACCTCTCAAGAAAACTGATCTAGAGATATATATAAAATAACACACCCATTTGGATACAAAAAGAGAAAAGGAAAGAGAAGGGGGAGGAATTTTACAATCGAATCTTGTCGTGGGGTTCTTGAATGGAATTAGTGGGGAGGTAATCTTCAATGTTGGCTCGGTCCAAGTCCAATTCAGAGCTGGATACTTTCTTTCATATTAAAGGAGATAGAAACAATTTTGTCAAAGTCATTAAACACAAATTTGAAAGTTACATGATAGAGAGAAACTTACATATTTTACAGAGAGGGTGGCAGATTGAGAGAGTTGCTTTCGGCGACGGCAACTTGAGGGGAGGGCGAGATGGCGGAGGCTGGAGTTACAAAGGAGAGAAGCGGAAAGAGTGAGGGAGCCGCAAAATAGTAAGTGACTAAAACAAAAGTAGAAAACCGAGAGAGAGAGGGAGGCGAGAAGGGGGAGAAACGATAGTCCTTTCATCTCCTGGCTCAAGCTCCTAGCTATTGTTTATTGTGAAGAGTCTTTTGATAAACATCTCTATTATTATATACTAGATCTTCATGCCCGTGCCTATGACACGGTGTCAATATATCTGATTTCGTCAATTAAAATGACAGTGTCTAAATAGAAGGTGCGATTTTTTAAAAATGTTACAGTTAAAGGATACATTGCTTCAAGTGATAGTTGATGAATTGATGTTTCATAAGAGCTGATTGTTCAGAAGATTAATCGCATGGTGTGACTTTGTAATGTGAAGATAAAACATATGGGAAAAAAAGAGGTGATTGCTCATAATATTAATAATAGGGGGTGACTTATAGAGAAAGAAAAAAATAGGGAGTTAAAAATGAATAACTATTCACATATGTGAACGTAAGGGTGAATCTCAACCGTTAATTTTTTGAAGATAATTTAATCTCAACCTCTGAATAGCCCTAGTAAATTACCTAACTGTTTTATAATATAGATAATTATAACTTAATACTCATTATCATAATAATTGTTAATATATATTGTTATTAGATAATAACTAAAATATAAAAAGTCAAATATGAATGCATGTGAATCAAGTTTTATCTAAAATGGATGAGGTTGTATAACCATAATACTCTTTACTAATTTTAAATATATATATATATATATATATATATATATATATATATATATATATTATATATATATATATAGGCTTTCCAAACGAGACTCTTTGCAGGAACGGAATGAGTAATTTATTTTACAATATTGCATACTCTTGTGTTTGCTTCCTAACTTTTTGGGGGATATTATTGTCTTTCATTTTCTTATTCATGTCATATTATTTTTCTCACTCTCTCTTTCTTTTTATTTTAATAATTACAAAGTTAAAAAACTCCGAAAACGAAAACAAAACCCCAAATCGAAACACAGTGATGTATGTACAAATTTAGGATGTACAACTAATCATAACCTAAGTTATGAATCCAAATCACGTTTTAGAAAAAAAGATAACTATTTTATTTTGAGATGTTTTACTTAAAGACTACTTTCAAAAGTTAAATAGACAATCTCCTTAACCTTTCAGCTTTATCTTTCACATATAGTATTGATTCTGATCAAATATTTTCATAATTATAATCAAATTTAATACTAGTTATATATCCCTTCAATTATATATTTTGGATAGGAAATTAGCATGTCTATGCATCATCATCATCACTGCCATCATCTTCACGAAAGGGTATGGTCTAATCGTCCATGTCCATGTCCTCGTCCTCGTCATCGTCATCCTCATCCTCGTCCTTGTCATTGTCATCTTCATCTTCATCTTGATCTTCATCGTCCTCGTCCTCTTCATCTTCATCTTTATCTTCGCCATAAACTTCAGCTTCATCTTCATCGTCGCCATTAACTTCAGGGTCTTCTTCTTCGTCTGAATACGGCATTCCACAAAATGGACATGACAATGGTATTCCGTCAGTATCCGACTCCTTCTTACGCTTAATGTAGCATGGCATGCAAAAGGGGGGGGGACATAAACAGTTTCCAAGAATGAATGGTCCCACCGCTAATGCCTCATCATGTATATCATGCTCATATAAACACCTATCAGACCGAAATTTGTCGGTCATTGTCCTTTCAAACAACAAAAACTCCTCGAGGATGCTGAGTTCAATCCCAACATTTGGAATTCTGGGTTCAGCCTCCCCTCGTTCTTCAGCTTCCCCTACAGCAACGACGTATTTATCTATGGCATCTCCAAAATACATTCTCATGAGCTCCAAGTCCAAATTATCAATTGGTTCGAGCACCTGCATGGGGAAGTGGTTTGCTTCTAAAATGTCATGTAATTCACCAGAATACCCCATTATGTAATGATCAACATATTCCTGGCAAAATTCAAGACACTCAATCATTTTGTCCATCCAACGAATAGAAGAAACCCCATCCAGATCAACCTCTATGTAATTATCATCATCGACGTCGTCACCATTGCCACCATTCATAGCCTCATCATCATCGTCGCCACCATTGTCACCACCACCCATCGCGTCACCATTGCCACCATTCATAGCCTCATCATCATCGTCGCCACCATTGTCACCACCACCCATCGCCTCATCATCACGACCATCGTCATCATCGCCACCATCGTCATCCACTGCCCATAGGCACATGATAAGCAACCAGATATTTCGAAGATATCCAGTGTCCCCAGTTGTCGAGTCCTAAATCACACAACAAACAATTTCAATAAGTTATATAGTTAAACTGTATATCCATCTTAAGGCTAATAGCCAAACGCTCGGGAAAAATGCAAGCTAAGTGAGATCGATCATCGATCTGCACCTGCACCGTTATATATAAACATATCCACGAGAAATATCAAATATATATGTATTAATGTATGTATGCCAATGCAGAGCTCACTAACACTCCTTTGACCTTGAGATCTAAAATATATTATTTTTGACAAGAATATCATCATCGAAAATCTTAAAATTTACAAATTAGCATCAAACATTCGAAAACAAAGATGCAAGAAGAAAACTGATCCGATAGAGAAAGCAAACAGATATGTAAGTGGGATACCTTGAACTGAAACATTTGAGTAGAAAGAACAGTCACTAACCACTTGATCAATATGCCTGCACAGATGTAAATGGCTTGTCTATATATTATGCTTTAACAACATTTGGCTCAACCATTTATATTGCCATCGATCTCTCCATGAAGAGAGAGAGAGAGAGAGAGAGAGAGGGAAATTAAATTAATGGAAGCTGGTAAAAATTAAGAGGGGGAGAGAGTGTCAGGGTCATGCGAGTAGTGAAACTGCTGCGACGATTCCTGTAAGAAGGAATAAAATCAAAAGCTTGCATGGTCCCCCTACTGCAGAATCAAAGGCAGAGAGCTAATCAGAAGATTATTATGAATTTATGACCAACCACTCATATTAGTACCAAAATTCCTACACATTTGGTTTCAAAATTATTATTACGTTTCATGCATGACACGAGTTTTTCAAAAATAAAATACTTAGACTTAGATTATTAATATTAGTACTCCCTCCCTCCCTAAATTATCGTCCTCCTTTCCTTTTTCGTCCGTCCCAAAATAATTGTCCACTTTAAAACTTATCTTTTTAGAACATCAGTTTTACCACTTTACCCTTACTTTTTCACTCTACTTTAATTATGGCCCACATATACATGGGCATTAAAGGAAACTACACATTAAACCAATATAAATAATCAAGTCAATTATTTTTTCTTAAACTGTGCGCCGGGTCAAGCAGGACGATTATTTAGAGACGGATGGAGTATAACATATCATTTCGATCTTTAAAGATTATGAATATTTGGCTCATAATTAAAGTATCAAGAGTAAAATCGTAAAAATGATTGTTTATATAAAAAATACTTTAGAAACAATATGCTCCCTTCGTTTTCAAGTTATTATCCTCAATGATCCGATACACCATTTAATAAAAAGTAATTGACTGTATTATAAATATTGGTGAAAAACGTAGTTTTCTTTAATACCCTTGAGTATGCGACCATAATTAAGGTAGTTAGAAAAATAAGGGTAAAATGATAAAAAAAATATTTTTCATAAAGGAAAAGTTTTGAAAGAGAATAATTATTTTAGAACGGACGAAAAAAAAGAAAGACGATAATTTGAAAACAGAGGGAGTAATTTTTTTGCGATAAACAAAAAAGTAAAGCTTGATAATAATTTTGGAACGAAATGAGTATTATTTTTATGGAAAAAACTTAGGAAATACGGTTTTAAAAATATTTTACGTAAGATGGTTCCATTTGACTCGACCCACCGTATGTTGATGGGTTAAATTATGAGAGAGTAAGGTCACGTCTTACAAACTAATTAAGATCTGTTACAGGAGATCTACCGATCTATTTTTATTACTCCTAACTGGTTGTAAATATTTGACCCTATTATATTTAATAGAACAATATTGTTGTAGTAATTTTACCCAATTACTCCCTCCATTTCGATAATTTATTTTTGAAAATTAAAATATAAAAATATTCTTATTAATAAATAATTAAAAAAATAACAAATTTGAGAAATGATGGGTGTGGCCTGTGTCTCTGTGAGAGGGCAGAAAGTAATTGCGAGGGGGCAGATAGTAATTGCGCCGAAAAGTACATTGGTCCCCAGAATCATTAGGTATAGGCAAGAATCAGCAAATAATCATTAGTCAAGAGGAGCAATATGTGTGATAATGGGTGCGTACAGTATGTATACGGTATACCCTAGTTTGAGTTTGGGTCAGTGTCATTCTACGACATTACTAGGTTTATTATGCCACCCTCGCAACTACGGGGTAAATAGAACCACTTGAATCGAATTAAATCAGTTAATTTTTTTGTATCAAATCAAATCAATCAGTTCATAATTTTTTGTATTAAATCGAATCGATTTATATATTTTTATTTATTTATTTATTCTATGAAATATATTACTCCCTCCGTCCCTAATTTATTGTCCTGGTTGACTCGGCGCACCGTTTAAGAAAATCTATTTGACTGGATTATTAATATTGGTTTAATGTGTAGTTTTCTTTAAAGCCCATGTGCATGTGGCCCATAATTAAAGTAGTATGAAAAAGTAAGGATAAAATGGTAAAAGTGATGTTCTAAAAAAGTAAGTTTCAAAGTGGACAATTATTTTGAGACGGACGAAAAAAGAAAGGAGGACGATAATTTAGGGACGGATGAAGTATATAACATTTGCAACTATTTTGAATATTTGTATCATTATGCATAATCTAGACCATTTATTTAGTTATATATATATACACACACACACTAAACCAAACGCAATATTGATTATTGGAGTAATATTATTTCTTCCATTGTGTGTATTTATTTTGGTAATTGTATTGTTTTCATTATGATAATTTATTTTTAGTAGGTTATCTAATTTTGATGCTGATTCTAAATTAAAATCTTATTTTTATTGTTATTTTTAATGTTGGTTAAGTTGATTAAAAAAAAATCATAAACCACAAAACCGTACCAAACTACGTAGTTGTATTAATTCCGCTTTAAAGGTCCCCGGGGCCATGTCTCCCCTTTAAGGACAAGCGCGGCTCTGATACTATCCATAATTAAAGTAGGAAGAAAAGTAATGATAAAATCATAAAAGTGATTGCTTGAAAAGGAAATTTTAGAAACAAAACAATTTTTTTTGGAAGACAAAAAAGAAAAGCAGTACACTAATATTTGGAAGGATAAGTCTCATGTAAGACAATCATACGGATCTTGATTCGTAAGACGGAGTCTCACTCTCTTACCGCTCAACTCATCAATACGCGATAGGTCAGATAAAGAAGATCTGTTTTACAAAAAAATTATCGTAAGTTCATCTTACCTAAGTTTTTACCTATTCGAAATGGAAGGAGTGTTATTTCACTTACCTCCAATTACTTTATTTTATATTTAAAAGCAAAGGCGGAACTTACACAAATTTTACCAAAGAAAAAATAAGTACAAGGAAGGGAACGACCATCCCTGTCCTAAAAAGGAAGTAAACTCAGTTGTACCTTTAGAACGAAATACGTCGCTTTAATTGGACGTAATATTTTACCCTATAAGATTTAATGGTACAATATATAATAAGGTCATAACCACTTAATTGAATCAAATCATATCTAACTAATTGGTTGAGTCTATTTTGGTCCAAAAATTGAAGGAAAATAAAATTATTGATTTGGTTCGTTTTGGAGTTTTTGAGACTGGACCAAACCAAACCAGGGCCGGCACTGTGAAATCAGGAGCCTAAGGTTAATCATCTCGAACGGACCCTTCCTTTGTAACAATTTTTTAAATATATTTTTTGAATAACTAAAGAAACAATCAAACAAATATAAAAAACAATAAAAAAATATTTCTTTTTATTCAAAATACAAACAAACAATTTTTCATGTACAATTTTTCTTGTTTAGTATATAATTATAGTAGATGTACAATTTTCCTTTAACATAAATTAATGATTAATCTCAATTACTCTATTTTAGAATTATAGTATATGTTCAAATAATAATATTTCAATTAGAAGACCACCAATTACCAATAAGTCACTCATTCACATATTTAAATGCCCAAAAATTTCAATTAGATTATCAAAATACCAACAAGTCAAAAACGAAAAAACCATAAAAATTGGGACAACCCGCAAATTGATTTACTGATCACTGAATACTATAATCTTATTAAAAATTAAAAATTAATTAATAAGCTATAAGTTATAACTATTAGCTATAAGCTAGGACAAATAGAAGAAATCAAGAAAAAAAATATGAAATTGTAAAATAAAATAATAATTTAATCATAGGTAGGATTTTTTAGGATGGTACATACTTAATACAACACCTACAAAATACTTCATATAACACTTTTAATTAAATATATCAACTTAAAAACGGTTGAGTTAGTGCTCAAGAAAGTATAGTTGATGTCCGAAAGGTTATCCTCCTCATACATATACTAGATTAATTATATTAATGAAAGATATCAAATTGGTAATATACTATATACTCATTCGATTCATTAACAAATCCAATCCTATACATCGATGACTAAGACCACATTAAAAAGTTGTGCATATTTCATTCCAGTTTATATCACACATTAAACATGTTAGGTTTTTGCTCAAAAAAAAAAGAAAAGAAAAAAACACTCGACTTAAATAATGTTTACTCATGTACAAACCTCAAGAGGTCAACCAAGTGATTCCAGTCCTCGCCACAAAAGAGACAGAAACATAAAAGGGATACAGAAAACGGAGTTGACTAGCTCTAATACTCATAAATTATTATAATACAAGGTTCTATAATTTAAGGATCTCCAACACGACTACACTTGTCTTGCTTGCATCTATATAAAGTTTCTAACCATTCTTGGGATTAGCAAAATATATATATATATATACACAAAATAAATAAAAAGACGACTACAAGAAGCTAACACTCATGGGATTAGCAAAGAAATGCACTCGGCAAATCAGCTTTGGTTTCTTGAAATTGCTACCAAGAAAGCGTCCTAGTATGGCAGGGGCGCCAGCAGATGTAGTCTGATACATCTTCCTTACAATAATATGGTTATCCAGAATCATCAACTCCAACAATTTGCGACAGCTCTGGAAAATGTTCAAAATCTTTCGTATTAGTACTTGTTCACGTATATGAAATGGAAGCTATAATGACGATCTTTTAAAATCTACATTCCTAATAGTTAAGAAGCCTATGCAATGAACTCGAGCTGCCATCATAGCGCAATCTGAGTAATGACTTCTAGCTGCCACTACCACAATTATTTTTTTGTTAAATTAAAGTCTTTGATTGAACATCTTCGAAACACAACCAGGTCTAAACAGGGCAAGTTGCACATCAACACCAATACCATTCTCATGGAAAAGAGTTTTGTAGAAAAACGGACATTAAATATCAGATGCATGTACTAAAAGATAAAATCAAATTGAAAATTTAGTAAAAAGAAATTCTAGACATACCCCAAATTGTATCTGTTCCTTCAGTGCATGCATAATTAAGCAAAAACCACATCAACTATTGACAACTAACCAAGGCAGAAGATCAATAGTTGGTTGTTAGTTTTTCTTTCTTTGTACTAAGGACAATGCAACAAGAAGCACTTCACATTTTCATTTTTTCTTCTGTGTCAGTTACCTAGGACTTGTGAGATATAAAATAAATAAATAAATAAATAATACGAGATATACTAGTACAGACAGGTGGTATATATTTTGCTAGGTTATGTCAAGAAAACAGTACGAGTACCCAAACAAGTTGGCCAAAACTATATACACTCCTATAGGTGTTCAGTAGCAAACCTGAGGATTAAGAACGCCCATCTGGCTTAGGACATTGGCCTGTAACAATAAAGAGAATAAATTAGTCAGATGTAAGAATAAAGAAAAGATGAAAATAACTTATAAACTTTATAGCCAAATGTGAACCATTTAAACTTGCGCACAGAGCACAATACAACTAAATCACGGTTGATTTGATTTATACATGAATTACTGAAGCCAGATTAAACTAAGGCAGTGGACCAATAGCCAAACTCATGTGGACTTGTGGTGAGCCTAGTTGACCCAGGTGCCCTAGTGGGTGGGCATGTGTTCCGGTTCGGGCTCTTGGGCTCGAGTGGTTACAAAGTATCTGAAAAAAAATAAGATTCCTCTTGGAAAATAGTAGTATAGAGTGGTTGGGGATTTACAGATAAGGTGGGAAACCTCATCTTCTCACTTTATTTTTTCTCTACAGCCTCGTAACATGTGATAGATTTTCTGAAGGGAAGGGTTTTTAAAATAAGTCAAATGAAAAGATAAATTTTATGAAAGGAAGGTTTTTAAACAAGTCAAATGAAAATTCAATAGACCAAAAGCTCAAACTAAACAGGTAAAGTTACCTCCAAAATCCCTGGATTTTGCATAACAATGCCAAGAATACGTCGTATGAGTCCCTTGTAAACAATCTCGTTAATTGTGCCGTCTCCATTTATCCAAGGCAATATTGGTCTACATAAAGAAGAATCAGCAATATGATATTCAGATGTTTCATCCCCTCGATCTCTTCTGGGATAAATAACTTTAGCTTCCTCATAGCTCTCCATCTCATTGATACTTTGTATTTCCCTAAAAGGTTGAGGCATCTCTTCAGGGTGATTTAATATGGTGACTCTGTGCTCTACAGTATTAATGCTCGTATCCTTCCGTAAATTAGAATTGTTTTCTTCACAAGTCTCCGGCTGAAGGAGTAAGGGCTCATCATCACTCGCTCTTTTGCATAGGTTTGCTTCAACATCTTGACGAAGGCCAGACATTGACGTCAAAAAGTACTTTGACCGATATAAAGGGTCAACAACATGGACAGAATCATAAGCATTAACCTGCATAAAAGTACTAATGTCAAAACCGGGCAAAGTTTTCCTTTTAAATATACATAAAAAAAATTGAGAAATAAAAATGTATATATAAACTGCGTCAAAACAGGTGACACGTCCTTTGTACAATAGATGTATACCATCAATTAGAGATAACTATACAAAAACTCTTCAAAAGAATTAGACACCCTCGAGGTGTCCTCAGCCGGGCTTGTTTCCAAAGAGATCTGTTGAAAATGTGCATCAGCAGCTGTTTGATTAGTTGTATTTACCGTTTAGATTTTACAAATAAGTTCTAGTTCAGTTCACTCTTGACCAAGTCTTTAGGAGACCAACTCTTTAGGAGTTTAGTTTGTTATTTTATCTTACTAGTTGTTGCTGAGGTTCAGCAAACTATTTGCTATTTTCTCTCTTTTGCAGTTACACAATAGTGTATTTAAGCATTGCATCAGTTAATAAAAGATTAGCTTCCTCTCTCAATTTTTCTGTTAGTTCTTCTTTTGTTCTTTAAATTATCACTAAATTTCCAACAAATTGGTATCATAGCTTTATTCTTTGAGGAACCTATCTTAAAAATTAAAAAAAAAAATCCACCAATCTTTCTTAGCCTTTCTTTTCTATGGCTTCAAAAACCCCTTTCACAGACTTAGCACCAGCTGTGTTCAATGGGTTAAATTATCATGTTTGGGCCGCGAGGATGGAGGCGTATCTAGAGGCGAATGATCTCTGGGAGGCTGTTGAGGAGGACTACGAAGTTCCTCCATTGCCCACTAATCCAACAATGACACAAATTAAGATTCACAAGGAAAAACATTGTTTTCTGTTGTCTCACAAGATATATTTATTAGGATTATGACCATGAAGTCAGCATTTGAAATATGGAATTTCCTCAAAGGTGAATATGAAGGAGATGAAAGGATTAAAGGAATGCAAGTGCTGAATTTGGTTAGAGAATTTGAGGTGCAGGAGATGAAGGAGTCGGAGACAATCAAAGAATATTCAGATAAGCTTCTTGGCATAGCCAACAAAATAAAGTTGCTTGGTTCTGAGTTTTTTGATAGTAGAATTATTTAGAAAATACTTGTAACTGTCCCTGCTAGATTTGATGCTACTATTTCTTCTTTGGAAAATGCTAAAGATGTGTCAAAAATCACTTTGGCAGAATTGAAAAATGCGTTGCAGGCACAAGAACAAAGAAGATTGATAAGGAGCGAAGGTCTTGTGGAGAAAGCATTGCAGGCTAAGTTACAGATTAACCAAGGAGAGAAGGACGAGAAGAAAAACTACATGAAGGATCACAGCCTACAAGATTTATCCACAAACGTTAGCTATAGCAGTGGAGAAAAAAAGAAGGAATTCCCTCCTTGCAAGCAATGCGGAAAAAAGGGTCATCCTCCTTTTAAATGTTGGAGAAGATCAGATGTGAAATGTGAAAAAAGCAACAAGATGGGGCACCATGAGCGTATATGCAAAAGTAATTTCCAGCAGAAAGATGATGCTCGAGTAGTTGATGAGGAAGAGGAGGAGCAATTGTTTGTCGCATCTTGTTTTACAAGCAGCACAACAAGTGATTGTTGGCTTATAAATAGTGGTTGCACCAACCACATGACCAGCGATCAAGAACTCTTCAGAGAGCTTGACAAATCGAAAGCATCTAGAGTCAGAATTGGTAATGGTGAGTACATTGCTGTTAAAGGAAATGGAACTATTGCCATAGAAAGTTAGACAGGTACAAAATTAATTACTGATGTTTAATATGTACCTGATATTGATCAAAATTTGCTGAGTGTTGGGCAGTTAGTTGAGAAAGGATTTAAAGTTCTCTTTGAGAATAAGCAATGATTAATCAAGGATGTCAATGACAAAGAAGTCTTTAGAATCAAGATGAGTGGCAAGAGTTTCTCTTTTGATCCTATGGAGGAGAAGCAATCAGCATATGCAGCTACAGTAACCAACACAACAATTTGGCACAAGTGGCTAGGCCATTTTCATCATGTTGCATTGTTGAATTTGCAAAGGAAAAAGTTGGCTCTTGGATTGTCTCACCTAGATTCAGATTTACCAAGCTGCAAGGCATGTCTATTTGGTAAACAAGCAAGAATTCCTTTCCAAAAGTCATCGTGGAGAGTGACTAAGAAGTTGCAACTCATCCATACAGATTTAAGTGGGCCAAAAACTTCTTCACTTAAAGGGAGTAAGTACTATATTGCTTTCATAGATGATTTAACGAGGATGTGTTTGATTTATTTTTTCAAATTCAAGTCAGAAGTTGCAGGTATTTTTTTCAAATTTAAGAATTGGATTGAGAACCAAAGTGGCTGCAAGATACAAGTTTTGAGGTCAGATAATGGCAAGGAATACACCTCAAATGAATTTGATAAATTCTGTGAGGATGCAGGCATTGAACATCAACTTACAACGCCATATACTCCTCAACAAAATGGGGTCAGCGAGAGGAAGAACAGGACAATAATGGAGATGGCCAGATGTATGATTCATGAAAAAGGAGCTGCCTAAGGAATATTGGGTGGAGGCGGCAAATACTGCAGTTTTTTTGCTGAAGAGACTTC
Source organism: Codonopsis lanceolata (assembly GCA_013146195.2). NCBI lineage: Eukaryota > Viridiplantae > Streptophyta > Magnoliopsida > Asterales > Campanulaceae > Codonopsis > Codonopsis lanceolata. The sequence goes on from CM028378.1 coordinate 2,499,458, forward strand.
CCACCAAAGCAGTAAATGGGAAGACTCCTTTTGAGGCCTGGTATGGTTATAAACCATTATTGAAAAATCTTAAAGTATTTGGATGTGTATGTTTTACTTATGTGCCGCAGATCAAGCGAGATAAGTTAGATAAGAAAGCTGAGCCCGGTGTATTTGTTGGTTATCAACATCTAAGCAGAGATGTGAACTTTATGGAGAATGAGAAGTGGAGCTGGAATTTAGAACAAAATCAGCAGCAGGGTGTTAGCTAGCATCAGCCATTTAATCTGCAGTATGATCAATTAATTGATAATCCTCCCGAAGAAGATCAACACCCTGTTACTCTGCAACAAGATGAGTTAGTTGATGATCCACACATTCAAGGGACCAGACTGCTTACTGATGTCTATGAAAGATGCAACGCTGCTGTTTTTGAACCTGCAGGATATTGGGAAGCTGAAAAAGATCCTAAGTGGAGGGTTGCAATGCAGGAGGAGCTCTCTATGATCGAAAAAAATCAGACCTGGGAATTAGTTGAAAGGCCTCAACACCGAAAAGTGATTGGTGTTAAGTGGGTATTCAGAACAAAGCTGAATGCAGATGGCACAATCAACAAGTATAAAGCAAGGTTAGTCGTAAAAGGGTATACACAAGTTCTTGGAGTAGATTTCTTTGATACGTTTGCTCCAGTAGCAAGGCTAGACACTATTAGAATGCTACTAGCTATTGCAGCACAGAAGGAATGGAAAATCTACCAACTAGATGTCAAATCAGCATTCTTAAATGGTGTTCTAGAAGAAGAAATTTATGTTGAGCAACCTGGTGGCTTTATGACAAAGGGGCAAGAGGACAAGGTGCACTTGTTAAAGAAGGATTTGTATGGCTTAAAACAGGCTCCAAGGGCCTGGTATAGCAGGTTTGATGAATATATGTTGAGCTTAGGCTTTGTCAAAAGCCTCAGCGAGTTCACTCTGTATATTAAAGGTGATCAAGCTAATCTTCTTGTGGTTTCTTTATATGTTGACAATCTTTTGGTCACTGGCAGCAATGTTGAACTTGTTCAACAATTCAAAGAAGACATGATGAAAGTCTTTGAGATGACAGATCTGGGAGAAATGTCTTACTTTCTTGGAATGGAAATCAAACAAGAATCAGGTAAGATTTTCATTTCCCAAAAGAAGTATGTGAAGGAGATCCTAAAGAAATTTAATATGGAGGATTGTAAATGCATGAGTACTCCTATGTGCAAAAAGGAGAAGCTATACAAGGATGATGGGAGCGAAAAAGTTGATGAATCACAATATCGAAGATTGATTGGCTGCTTATTGTATCTCACAGCAACAAGACCAGATATCTTACATGCTGTAAGTGTTCTTTCTAGGTTCATGAATTGTGCTAATGAATCTCATCTTAAAGCTGCAAAAAGAGTTCTCCGATATATAAGGGGAACCTTAAATTTCGGTGTCAAGTTCAGTTCTTCACAAAATTTCCAGTTGCAAGGTTATTCTGATAGTGATTGGGCCGGATGTGTAGAGGACATGAAAAGCACCTCTGGTTTCTGTTTCAACTTTGGATCAGGAATATTCACTTGGGAGTTCGAAGAAGCAAGAAATTGTAGCACAATCAACGGCTGAAGCAGAGTTTATAGCAGCAACAGCAGCCGTTAATCATGCACTTTGGTTGAGAAAAATCCTGAGTGATCTGCAGCTGGAACAAAAGGTGAGTACTGAAGTTATGGTGGACAATCAAGCAGCAATAGCCATTTCTAACAATCCTGTTTTTCATGGGAGTATAAAGTTGTTCTTTATCAGAGATGTCCAAAGAAGTGGTTCAGTTCAAATGAAGTACTGCATGACTGAAAATCAGCTTGCAGACATATTTACAAAGCCTCTTCCAAAGAGTAAATTTGAAGACTTAAGAGAGAAACTTGGAATTTGCACCTACTGATGCAAGGAGTGTTGAAAATGTGCATCAGCAGCTGTTTTGCTCAGATTAGTTGCATTTACCCCATAGTTATTAAAGGCGGAAGGCGAGGGGCGGGCGAGAGGTCCATTTTCGAGGGAGGCGAGGTCGAACAAGGCGAGAAATTAAGAAAAAATAGTGTATATATATATATATATATATATATATATATAGATTAATTTTATTGTAACATAATCCAAAGCATTTATAAATGAAAATAATATATGAAATTAAGTTAAAATTCACATATAATAACAACAAGGCAACATCCAAAAAAACTTGCTCAACATCTGAACCTACAATTTAATAGCAAAAGATGAAATTACATATTAAGTAAAACTTCTAATTAAGTCACGAAACAAGTAGCAACTAGCAACACATCAAACATCCTCACTCAAGTCCCGAATCAAACCCATCATCAACCACTACATCATGGCCGGGGTTAATAGGTTCATGTTAAAAATTAAAACCCTAAAAAGGTAAAAAGTATGTCATATTTTAAGGGTTTTTCTAAAATGTACGCCTTTGCTCGCCTTTTCTCGCCTCTCGCCTCGTCAAAAGGCGAGAAAGGCGATCGCCCAGCCTCGCCTCTGTAGCCTCACCTCGCCTTTTCATGCAAGGGGCATAACCCCCTCGCCTCGCCTTGCCTCTCGCCTCAGGCGAAGAGGCGCTCGCCTTTCGTAACTATGATTTACCCTCTAGATTTTACAAATAAGTTCTAATTCAGTTCACTCTTGACCAAGTCTTTAGGAGACCAAGTCTTTAGGAGTTTAGTTTGTTATTTTATCTTACTAGTTGTTGCCGAGGTTCAGCAAACTATTTGCTATTTTCTCTCTTTTGCAGTTGCACAATAGTATATTTAAGCATTGCATCAGTTAATAAAAGATTAACTTCCTCTCTCAATTTTTCTGTACTCTGTTAGTTCTTCTTTTGTTCTTTAAATTATCACTAAAGTTTCAACAAGATCCAACAGAGTAAGGTTCGAAGCAAGGATCCTTCATTGCTGATATGGAACCTTCCACTCCATCAAAGGCCCTCCTATTTCTTTCCCTCCAAATAGTCCAGCACACACCTAACGGAGCAGCATCCCAAATGTAATTTTTCCTTTTATGCTTGTAAAGTGACCAGCACCGGAAGAGTTCCCCAATAGACCTCTGCATCACCCATGAGATGCTAAATAAGCTGAGCACCAAGGACCACAACTCAGAGGCTGCGGATAGTGTAGCAGCAAATGATTCACACTCTCATCGCTAATTTTGCACATATGGCACCAATTAACAAGAATTTTGTGACGACGTCTTAGATTATCACCCGTTAGAAAAGATTCATGTGCTGCCTCCCAAGTAAAAAAGGCCACTCTCATCGGAGTAATTGATTTCCACACTTGCTGCCACGAAAGAAGGAAGTAAGTTGTTATGGGATAGGACTCGATTACAAGATATGACTGAGAACTTATGTGACTTATTACCCCTTCCAAAACACTTTATCCTCCTGCTGACTTATCTTCCATTGATTGTTTCCAAGCCTCTCAAAATCCATCCTGCCAAAACCCAACCTCCAGACCCTTACTCGCTTCACACTCAGCATGCGACCCTGGACCTTCGTTTTCCAAACCTTCCATCATAGATTCCTTACGTAACTCTGGTGATTCTGGGACGAAACATGGTTCTCTCGGATAATCCCGCCCTAAGGCCTCCGATAGAATCGAGATCCCCTTGCTCAACATCTGCTTGAGTCTCTCTATTCCGTCTTCTACAGCCCTAGTACTCGAGTTGTATGTCCTCGATATTTTTGGGACCCAAACCTTCTTGTTCAACATCCTTTTTGATGAAATATTTTTTACCCAATGGTCCTAATCCAGTCGTATTTGAGCCTAACATACATTACAGTTGTACCAAAGAAAAAAACACATGTATAAGAGTCAAACATGCAATATGGTTATGGATCTAGATTGATATATCAAGTAAATCACAGAACCATTTTGAAGGATAGGCAACAGATCAGTCGGTTCGACCAAGGTTTGAATCAACTAGCCTATCCTGTTTTTTTGAAAAGTAAGAGAATGATTGCAACCTAATCCTCACTATTATTGTAAGGCCTGGATTTAGGCTTTAAATGACTTGCTCTACCCGACTACTCCCATTGCTGAAGGTATGATTTTTTTACATCTTAACTCAACAGCTGGACTTACACATAACCAACTCCGGGCTATTACTATGTAACTGCCATCCGCTCAGTCAGTCAGTTTGTTATCGTCCATTTCTTGTAACAATTGTGAAAAATGTTGTAGTTAAATATCTTCAAGGACAAGCATTAAGAAAGATGGCAATCAGAATAAGTAAGCATCCAAAAACCTTCTAGATCAATTTGACCCTAAAGTTTATTGGCTGTTTTCTCCATGTTACAACTTCAAATCTTAGGCAGGAGCATATCCTAGGACATAATGCAAAATCCCAACGCTCCTCCTTACATTATAACAAAATCGTGTGGTACAACTGCACCTACCCCCCCCCTCCCAAAAAAAAACCCCTTCCCACCACAAAAACCAAACAAAAAAAGTATTTGACGAAGTGCCACCGCCACCACTTTCATTAGGTTATATTACATCTTATCATTAAGCTAGGGTAAATCAAATACAGCGGTAGGTTTATCACTTCGGTATTGTAGTCTAGTTTGAAAGGAAGTTACTCCAAGACTGAGAAGCTCGAACGAGCAGTAGCTTCCATGCCTTGAAATTCATCCCAACAACCAGAGAGATAGATAGATGGAGCAGATAGAAGAACTCTCCTAACTGAAACTCTTATCGCAGGTTGAACATAAAAGCCACTCCTCCTGCTATATGCGCTTAATTAGATTAGCTCGTTTCGTCTGGTGTACACGAATCGAGAATCTGGTATTGATGGATGAGAATGCTACGAAGAAGGAAGGACCATCTCTTTCTTTTGTATTCCATTCTTTCTTCCCCTTGCTCACTCCTCTTTCTTTTAACTGAATTGTGGAAGAAGCTGGGAGTTGACTGAAGACAAAGAATGGTGACCATCCCCGAAAAGAAGGAAATGAATCCATCTTACTTCTACGATATTCTCGCACACAGATAAACATACTAAAATACTCAAAAGGTCAGTGTCACTCCTCTGCACCTACCAGTACCATCTCAGTGCACAATATCTACCCAAACCTCCATTCAGCCCATATCATCATCAACTCCAAGAGTCAACACCACCATCATACTGAAAAGCATTGAAGCCATAGTTATGGGTGAATGGTGAAGCAATCAGGAGAAGTAGATGCCGAGTGTTCTGAAAGGTCTCAATTAAGGCTGCAGGTGTCAGTGGCAATTGAAAGAGAGAGAGAGAGAGAGATCATATAGTGATGGTTGACAAGAGAATGAAGAGGCTAGGGTTCAAATTCAATCAATCTGGCAATGGTTTCTTCACAGGTTGGTTCTAGTATGCTGATGATCTCAGATGGAAATTTGGGGTTTGTTTGCAAAGGCTTATAATTAGAGCTGCTTGGTGGTCGTTTTGTGAAAATGTAAGGAGAATGTGGTTGGTCAACTTAAGACACGTCTGCAAGGGTGTTGCGAAAAAGTCAGGGTAAGTTGCAGAGCCAAAAATAACTTTCTCAGTTAACTCTGGATAGAAATGATTAGCTTATGACATGTTAGTAGAGTAACCAGTAGCAGTAAAATCTTTCTAAAAATATTAAGGAAGAAATAGTCCTTTAACTAAATTAAAACTGGTCAACAGGAATGTTTTCTGACAGAATCTAACAGATATCAAGACGAGCATCCCAAATGTTAAAGTTTCTCCTCAAGATAAGTTGAGGATAACCAAATATGTCTTAATAGATGCTTCATGCCCATAAAACTTTGAATGATTTTAGGAGTAAGGATTATCAAACGATACAGAACTCCAAATCATATAAAAGAAATCTTTGTTGTAAACTTTAGTGCCAATATATATATACAACATTAATTTTCAGTTATCGGCATTAATATATTGCAACTACTTTATTTCTAGAGCCACTCTAGACATCAACTGGGGCTTCAACATGCACTACAGTAAATCGTAAATCTATACAAAAATGCATACTCCCTCCATTCCTCAATATTCGTCATGTTTGACTGGGCACATGGATTAAGAAAAAACTATTTGACTCTATTATAAATATTGATATATTATGTAGTTTCCTTTAAAGCCGTTGTGCATGTGGACATAATTAAAAGAGTAAGGTTAGAGTGATAAAAGGGTTTTTCCTAAAAAGAAAGTTAAGAAACACGAAGAAAAAAAAGTTGGAACGAACAAAAAGAAAAGCAACTAAGCAAGATAATTATTTAGGAATGGAGGGAGTATTATAGATTTAGTCTAACAAGACAATGACTTGCCCAAACTTTACACGTACATAGTTATTAAAGGTGGAAGGCGAGAGGGAGTCGAGAGGTCCATTTTTGGGGTGAGAGGCGGGTGACCGAAAGGTGAGAAACTAAGAAAAATAGTATATTTATTTATTTATTATGTTGACCCCAAGGGATGGGAGAGATGGCAAGGGTACTCAAGCAATGATCTAGAGGTCCTTGGTTCCGATCCTCATACCAACGAGGGGTCACACTTACCTATCAAATATATATATTTATTTATTTTATAACAACAAATTTCAAAACATGTATATATGAGAATAATATATGAAATTAAATTCACAAATAATAGCAACAAGTCAACAACAAAAATTCAACATCCAAACCTACAAATCCATAACAAAAGATGAAATTCCAAGTTAATTAAAACTCCAAATAATATAATAAATAGATATGCAATCAATAAAAATAAGATAAATGAAAATGAAAATGAAAAAAAAGTAAAGTAAATAGAAAAAAATATATGGAAAATCAGTATGAAAAAATCTCAAATTAAAACAATGTTAAAATAATATGCCTAAAAAATGAATGAAAAAAAAAAAAGAAAGAAGAAGCTGAGACAGTAGAGATAAAGAAGCACAATACTAGGAGTTTAGGAGGCAAAAAAAAATTTAATAAACCAACAAAATTATGAAAACTAGCCTAAATCACCCAAAACCAACAAGCAAACCAGGGGTCCGATGCCGGCTCGTGAGGCACATGAGCCATATTCCAGCAACTTCCAGCGATGGCGAAGCCAGTTGAGGAGATAGCATATGTGATCTTAGATTTGGTGAATAGTGAAGATCAGAAGCATGACAGATATGGGCCAAAATCCTTTGTTGCTTGCCTTTCCTCGGCTTTTCAAGCCTTTCGCCTTGGCCCCTAGCCTTGAAGGGCGACCGCCTGGGTCATAGAGGCGAAATAGCCTCGCCTGGACACCTCTTACGCATAGCACCCTTGCCTCCCACCTCTCCTCACCACAGGCGAGCGAGGCGCTCACCTTCGATAACTACGTAGACATATTAGCGAGAAATTTACTACCAGAAATTTTAATAGGTGTAGCTTTGTGGTATCATCTTGTCACCAAATGACTCCGACTTATAAGTTAAATTGAGACAACTTGATTTACTAGGCTAACAAATGACTCACCTCATGCTTTTATCAAAGTGACGCTCATTTAGGGATGGAGGTGATAATCTAGAAGTATATTTACAAGGATTTAAGCAAGGACAGTTAAAATTGCGAAGTAATCAATAAAGCAAACCTTTATCGCATGCCCAAATGCCTCAAGCACCTCAACAATAAGTTCTGGCATCTTTTCCCCTATAGTGAAGCATATGTTCAAAATCATTACATTTGCAATTAGCATGAACTAAGTTTCTTCTGAAATCAATGAAGACCCAGAAAAATATGCTCACACAAATAGAGGAAATATTTTGCATACCCTGTGTGTCTGTCACCTGCGAAATTCCCTCCATACTTACGCCTTGATCACCCGCCTTCTGGATGGCTGAATAAACTGTCTTGAAGAGATTAGGATGGAAAGGACTCCCTCCTTCTTGACTAGAAGACAAAGACGCCAGGTGCGAGGCATAGAAGGTCATCGCTTCCCATGGTGACTCTGTGCCGGAAACTGATTTAGTGATGGCGGCACCCCAAGAATGGAGGGTTTCCTTCATAGTATCAAAAGAAGACGAACTGTGGCCAAAACTCAGGGTTGAAGAGGAATTGCCTTGACCATTTCCACTCAAAGGAAAAGCAACAAACTCCCCATCTCCAAAAAATGTAAGAGCATCGATTCTTGAAATTGCAGAACGACTTAAGGATAACCGAATACCAGGAAAACCTTTTTCTCTGCGAGAAATAATCTCACCTTCTCCAGCCAACATGGTTTTCAATTTCTTAGTCATCTCACCACCAGAAATTTCATTGTTGTCAAATTTACGCTTTGATTTTCTAAAGTCCTCGGCCTCTCCAACACCTTCATCAGGCAAGCAAGGGGAAATTGACACTTCTCCAGAAGAGACTAGAGCACACAAATGGAAAACATCCCCGCATTGCAGGTCAGCAGAAATATCAAATCCCGCTTCCAGCAAATCTTTTTCTCTCTCATGGACCCAGCTAGCAATCTCAACAGCTCTATTTCCAGTATTAGTGGGAAATGGAGATGAAGGGATATTTTGCAAAAATGGCTGAGAAAGTCCAAATGGACTGCTGCCATTGCCCCCAACCTGCAATAGTCACCCAAGTACAGATTCAGATTGCGAGAAAGAGATATCATAAATTCATTAGATAAGCAGAGTTCCAAAATGAGATTGAGGCACTCGGCATAACCAACTTGAAACTGTATTTCTATCTAGTATCTAACCAAGCTACTTTAGCTGATGTTTCATGGCAGCATTTACGATGCAGAGCAACAGAAGTAGATAATAAAGGAAAATGCTAGGGTTACCACGTTGATGACAACTTTGCATTGAAGACAAAGTGCATGTGAGGTGCATGTGCATCTTCAAGACAAAGTTGTCACCATGGGGGTAACCCTAGCAATGTTCGGTATGAAATATACTGCTCTACAATTTTTTACTTAGTAGAGAGCGATATGCAAGATATAGAACAGTGAAATCAATCCAATAAATCAAAATCTCACGAGGAATCAAAGGAGCCACACTTACCATGATTTTCTTCTCTCTAAGGTAATTAAAGGCAGCAAAAAGATCATGCTCTGAATAGCGCCGTAAAGTTTCAGCAAGTAAATTTGGCACCTCAGGAGCTGTTGAAGTGCTCAGGAAAACAAGCTTAAATAGCTCTGCAGCATTTGAAATTGCTAATGATTCATATGCTCGTCCGTTAGCATCTTTTAATCTGTTTATGAGCTTGATGTAAGGGACACGGTGACGGCCTGATCTTCGATTAGATACTTTCCTCCTTGTACTGCTGTTTGGAACTTCCTTGCTAGCTGTGGCTGATGAAATTAATCTAGTGTCGTACGGATTCTGCAAACAAGAGGATGAAACAACAAAAATAACAAATAAATACACTAGATGTCTTTTCCCAAGTAAATAAAATTAAAACAAAAAAAACAAACCAGTTCATACTTTTGGTGGCAACAATAGCAGACATTGCAATACCACAAAACATATGAAAATCCAAATAAACCGACCCTTTTCAGTTATATAGACTTGATGGACAACGTTTGTGGCATGTGCAATGATTGTAAAAATGGTCATTGTGGAAATGCTATGCATAGGACGTAGTGTAACCGTAACAGCTACGCAAGGCATTTATTTATTTTTCTATTTCACACCCAGCCAAAATCATTAGTATTCTCACTTTCTAGTATTAAAGCTACATGAGTAAATGCTTTTTATGATCATAGCCTTCTTTTTTATCCATAAATAAACAGAAGTACACTATAATATTTGAAAAATTAAGAAAATTAAGATATAGTTAGCAGTAATATATGCCAAGTTGACTGTGCCAACAAATAGTGCAAGATACTCATTATTATTCAGTTCCTCAATAGGAAAATGACAAAACATAGCCTGAGATGGTTTGGACAGATGCCACATAGTCCTGTAAGTGCAACCTCTCACAAGTGTTATAACGTCAAATATCAACTATAATATTACTCCCTCCGTTCCAGGCAAAGAGTCCACAAATCCATTTTGGGATGTTTCACTTAAAGAGTCCACTTTCAAAATTTAAGCCATAATTTTTTTGAATTTCGAACTATACCCTTCTTTTTAATTGTATTCATACTAAAACTAAAAAGATATATTGGCAAAATATTTTTAATCTTAAAATTGAAAAACTAATTTGGCAAAATATCATTCACCGGTGAGCGGAATTTTATTCAATCTTCTTTTTTTTAGTCAAGCCAGCAGCAGCTGCGTCTGCTTTCTCCACGAATCCAAAGTTCTCCCGACCCAACCACATTTCTGTCATCAAACTTCCGTTGCTATTGGAATCCAAACCGGTTTTTGTAGGACACTAATCTTCACAAGGGGGAGAGGGACAGAAACCTCACTGTCACCATCTCTCTCTCTCTCCCCCCTTCGTATTTCCGGTTTCCGGAGCTCCGATTGAACTTCTCACACCAACATCACCCCTATTTTACGACGACTTCCATTGTACCATCTCCCCCCCCCCTCTCCATATATAACAGTTTCTAATTCTAAATCTGAAATCGGTTTTGCTTTTTTGGTTAGAAATTCCGCATTTGTTGCAATTTGCCTAGTTATGATTTAGACGCACACACACAATGTATGTAATCCAGCTGTTGATTTGGCAGTGCAGAGAAGTAGGATCATGGTTAACTGGAAACACCTACTTAAAGGGAAAGGTTGCTAGTAGAGCAGGTAATACCACTTTCTAGGTAAAAGAGAGTATTTGTAATCCGAGACTATTCAAACAAAAATCATTGGAAAGTCTTTCCTCTCCTTACCAGAAAACTAACCTATCGACAAAAAGTCTTTCACCACTGAAGCGAAGAGCCACATTCTTGCAACGGTTTCGCTTTTTCGGTTAGAAATTCCACATTTGTTGCAATTTTCCTAGTTATGATTTAGACGCACACACACAATGTACATAACCCCGCTGTTAATTTGGCATTGCAGAGTTGAGTGATTAGGAAGGAGAGCGGTTGGTAAGTCTCTGAGAAAGAACAAAAGTTTAAACAAAGGCAATTTTGGGATATCAATATTTTCTTAAAAAGTGACTTTCAAACGTGGAGTCTTTGCCCGGAACAAAGAGAGTAGATGTAGTAGGAAATAGAGACTCGCATGTACGACAATAGTGAAAAAGAATATGAATGAGTGTGACTTCACTACGATCTTGCATTAGGTCGGACAGAATGGCAGAAAAGGCTTCATCTAGATCTAGCAACCCCAAGTATTTGGGACAAAGTTTGAGCTGAATTGAGTTGTAGTTGCCTGACCTATTATATTAAAAACCAACTTAAATCAACATTTTCTAACAGCATTATTTTCCCCTAATTTTTTTAGGAGAAAGAAAATGATTTTTTTCCAGATGCTATGCTATGTAACTGGATAAGATTATTAAGATGATACTTTGCATCTTATCCTAGAACCTAGAAGGTAGAATCACACCCACTCAATAACTCATTATCGATCTTTCCCCCTTCTGCCAAGTGCCAACCCCAAACCATCCCTCTCACACACATATAATCATTCCTTTCTCTCACACACATGATATCTCAACCAACTTCTTGGTCAGATCTTGATGGAAGACAGTTGTCCTTGCAACCAATTTAAGGGAAGAAGACAGACTGCAAGTCAAAATCACTATCCATTCCACGCGATTTAAGGTGCACAGCGGCCTGTTTTATTGTGATATCAGATACACAGCACTGATTCGGGATGTAAAGCTAATTAAATCCTGGATACTATCACGTAATGAAATTGGCCAACTATTATATCTGCATATGTTGGATAAGACAAACCTACTCCTAATCCATTGTCACACGGGGAGACAGGGGGCAAAGGAAGGAAGAGAGCAAACATTTCCAAAGCACTGGCAGAAGCAACATCGTTTCAGCCTTGTGATGACTTGGAAAGACATTCAGGCTTAATAAAGTCAGCACAAAATGATGTCACAAGAACAAGTTAGCTTTGAAAGGAACTTGGCTTACATGTTCTTCAGCATCCACGTCTAGGCCAGAATGCTCGGGGAAAGATCCAATACCTTCAGCTGCATCCAGTTTAGCAGTTTGTTCTTCCCCCTTCCACCAACCCCCCACCACCCCTCTCCCTCCCTCTTCTCTTATATATATATATGTGTGTGTGTGTGTGTGTGTAATTTCACACCCATATCCACAACCACAACTACTCACACACACCTCTCTCTCTCTCTATATATATATATATAAACTACGCATATAATCATTCCTTTCTCACACACATGATATCTCAGTCAAATTCTTGGTCAGATCTTGATGGAAGACAGTTGTCCTTGCAACCAATGTAAGGGAAGAAGACAGACCGCAAGTCAAAACCATTATCCATTCCACAAGATTTAAGGTACACTGCGGCCTGTTATATTGTGATATCAGATACACAGCATTGATTCGGGATGTAAAGGTAATTAAATCCTGGATACTGTCACATAGGCCTGTCAATTTGAACCCAATACCCATAAACCCACCCAACCCAACCCAACCCAATTATAAAATGAGTTTTAATGGGTTACCCACCTTTAACTCGATAAATTTCGCAGGTTAAGTTGGGTCCGCTTAACTGAACCCTAGCGCCCTAAGTCCCTAACTCAAACACGCTCTTTGTTCAGTCTCGCTCTCTCTCCGATCTCCATCAACGCCTCCCCCACTCCAAGTTTCAACCTCCATCACCATCGCCATCTCCTTGGCCATCCCAATCCCCAATGAGCAAGCTCTCTTCTTCGGCCACACTCCGGTTTCTCTCTCCACCGCGACAATTGCACTCCCAGATCTACCAAGTCTTCCCTCGCGTGAGCACAAGTTCGAATAAATATCGAGCAGCAACAAACCCAAAGCAGGCGTAGACATTTTTTTCACTCAATTGTAGTCAGATTCTACGCAATTGGTGGAAATTTCCGTAATTTACCCTTTGATTCCCTCTCATTCATCATCATAAGCGTTAAATTATGGTTGTCCCCTATCAAATAGCCTAAGATTTCTCCCTGAGCTTGCCGATTGCTTTTAGTTCATTGCACGTTTTTTGTCAGGTGTTTATGTTCATAGTTTACCTAATTGTTGTTGATAATATGATATTTTGGTGTTTCCTAGACATTATTTTTATGTTAGAATTTTCCTTAATTAGTTAATCTCATATGCTTTTAATCTTCTTTTTTTAATACACAGATGGGTTTAGTTTCAAATCTGTATGAAACACTCTGGTTGTACTGGAATTCTGTTTACACTTGATATGTGTTTGTGTTCAACATATTTGTCTGTTAACCCGCGCGAGAGTAGTGCCAAAGCATGCCACAAAATTTTCTATCTAGTAGTTTTCAAAACAGTGCAGATGTCTATCACTAGAATGTATGAGAGTAATGTAAAGATAAAGATGAAAACATAGAGTAAAATACCACCCTTTTCCATCTCTCTGAGACTGAGCAGGTGTCTATCACTAGAATGCAGGTCTTTGCTGTTGGTTTGAGACAAGTAATTAGGGAGGTGGTGTGCTGCTTTATATAGAGTAGAGGGAGTAGGGTGGAAAAAGAGAAAGGACAAATATAATGCTCTCCTTAGATTCATGTAATCCATACAAATCCCACTACGTAAACAACTTAAATGACGAAGATTTATGACTTAAAAACGTATTTCCCTCCTCAAACCTATTAACTTTGTTTTCTTTATTGGCAAACTGATTTGACTATGATTTATAAAGAAAATCATAGTCAAATCAGGACGTTTATGGAATGTTTCTAGAGGCATGATTTTAATTTTATTATTATTACTGGCATAGCTTGAAGCTTGTTCATTTCCTTTTGCCATGGTGAATTTTCGAAGGCAATGCTATCTGAGCTTTGGTATGTTGAAGAGTATGACGTGTTGGCTGCGCAAGTTTCAACTGGCTGCTCAAAAACTTGATGACTATAAGGTGAAATTAGCAATTACAAATGTTCCTGGGATTCACTGTGTTTAGTGGTTTCCCCTGTTATCTTTTCGAATTCCCACTGTTGACAAGGTAATGAAGAGAGTGCAAAGAGTGTGTATGCACATCCATTTCACACTTTTTCTTTCCCTTTTCTGAAAGATCTTCCACTTTCATCTTGACCACGGCAATTTATAATTAATGCTGAATTTCATAATCAGTGTAAAGTTTAGTTGTAAATTATGTGCGCCTTTGTGGCAAACAATAGTTTTTCCTTTTTGGTTTCCCAGTTTCTGTGTCCACTTCAAAAAAACTTGTTAATGAACAAGTTCTTAGACTATGTTGTCATTCTTGGAAAATTTTAGCACACTGGTGATATATTATTCTTGGAAAGTTGGCTCTCTCTCTCTCTCTCTCTCTCTCTCTGTTCGAGTAATTTAAGGAAATTAAAATATTTTATGTGTTTTAACAGGAAGGAGATCCTCCCACAGGAATAGCTTGAAATACTGCAGGAGAAACAAGAGGCCAAGAAGAGTGCCCAAAGTTCAGGGAGCTCTTAGTAGAAAGAAAAACAGAAGAGGGCTATATTTTAATGTTTAGGACAAGGACTATGTGTGGCTGTGTGCATTTCAATTTAAGATTTGATTAATCAAGGAATATGCTTGTTTGTAAAGTTCCAATTGGCATTTGGCTGAAATCTGGATTTTTGGTTCTTAGTAATATTCTGATGTTTGAGTTTGGTTGCACATTTTTTTTCTGTTTTAATTTTTTATGGATGATGTATGGTTGTTTTAAGGGGTGGTTATACAAAAAAGAAGGTACCCATTCTGTTAACCCATTGTCCTGGGCAAGCTAGGTTTTTTGGGCTAAAAAAAAAAACTATGCAACCCGGATTTAACCCGACACATCCGACCCGCTCAGCATTTGGGTTGAACCGGGTTCTGACCCACCCCAACCCACTGCCAGGCCTACTGTCACGTAATGGAATTGGCCAACTTTTATATCTGCATATGTTGGATAAGACGAACCTACTCCTAATCCATTGTCACACGGGAAGACGGGGAAAGAGGAAGGAAGAGAGCAAGCATTTCCAAAGAATTGGCAGAAGCAACATAGTTTCAGCCTTGTGAGGACTTGGATAAACATCCAGGTTTAATAAAGTCAACACAAAATGATGTCGCAAGAACAAATTAGCTTTGAAAGGAACTTGGCTTACATGTTCTTCAGCATCCACGTCTAGGTCAGAATGCTCGGGGAAAGATCCAATACCTTCAGCAGTATCCACTTTGGCAGTTTGCTTGTTTCGTAGAACCTCATCAAGGGCCATCTTTATATCTGGGTTGTTAAAATCATCCCACTGCTCCTCAGAATTTAATTTGTCAATATGATCGAAATTATCATATAAATTTCGGTCAAAATCTTCCAGACATGGATAATTTCGAATCATCGACCCGTTTTTAACACCATGTGATTTCTTCTGAAACTTCTCAAGGTGTTTGGAATATCTTTCACTAAGCTTATTACAAAGTCTCATCACAGATTTTCTGAACTGTTTACTGCTGTTTAGTAATACCATTCTTCTTGTGCAGGTAGCAGGTGGTGCTGGTAGATTTGGAAGAGAAGACCAATCTGTGTGATGAAACTTCACACCACGAGCAGCATGATGTCGTACATATTCAATCAGCAATTGCCTGAGAGATTTATTCATGTTAAACACAGAGCAGCAGAAGTGATTAATGGTAGATGTCTAGAATTAGAGAAGATCTAGACTACACAGACGTCATATTCAGTATAATAAATGATGCAGTCATGTATTGGTTGAAAGATACATCTCAGGCTTGCCTCATCAGGGTAGCTTAAAGATACCAAGATCAATTTCCATTTTTCTATCACTTCCCAAATAGAAGTAAAAAAGCTAAAAACAATATCAACCTTTCAAGAGTATATTTTACAGTAAATGGCTGCATAACATTACTGATATTGTAATTTCCAATAACTATTTTGTTATCAGTTTTGGTAAATGTGCGCTCTACTCCTGATATTTTAAAATACCCCAATGCTTACCTATCTGCATCTTCTGTCCATGAAAACTTTTTTTGACGTGGTGGCTTCAGCCTCGACAAGGCACACTCACGAATGGAAGAATAATTCTCTTCAGCATCTTTACTTGATTCTAGCTCTTCTGTAACCTCAACATAATCAGCAATGTCTTGTTTCTCATGTTCTCCTGAAGAAGTGATAGAATTTTGTACTTCAGTGAATTGGTCATCGACAGACATTTCTATGAGCCTCTTCTCAACATGAGTGCCAAATTTCACTCGATTCCTTAGCCTTCCTTCAGAAGATCTTTTTCTTTTCCCAGAAACACGTTCTCTCTTCCGTGGCTGAATATCCACACTTTTGGCATTTAAAGCTCCCTGTAACCTATTGAGACAGTTTTGTCGCTTATCGTTATACACTCGAAGCACCTGCCAATGGCAACAATTGTCATCCATAAAGAAGAAAGAGGCTTATTACTCCCTCAGTCCCAAAATGAGTGTCTATTTTATATTTGTCCCAAATTTAGTCTATTTGATATTTGTCTCAAAATAAGTATCCATTTTTGATATATTACTAAATTCACCTTTGCTAACTGTTGCATCCAAGTGTTCACTTGTAACGGTAAAGAATGAACAGTACAGATATTCATGTTTATATGCTACTAAATGGCCAAAAAGTCAACTTCCTTAATCTATGCGAAGAACTACAAAAGGAGGAACATTTTAAGACGGAGGGAGTACATAGTTACTGGCCTCGGTTTTTCCTTGAACTACTATGGTTGCTGTCACAAGTGTTGTGGGAAATCAGTAGTGTGTCTACCGAGTTTTCTGGCAAAAAAATGTATGTAATTGTGCCCGAAAGAGAGTGGATTATGATAAGGGAAAGGGATTTTGAATATGAAGATGAAGATATATTTGTTGCTGACAATGTAATCTGGCAAGCAAACTACCTGAACACCTGGTACCAGTAAAATATGATATGCCCAACTATGGTGAACAAAGAAAAACATTCTGATTTCCGGCCTAATGCAAAATACTCATTACACACCATTCAAAAGCTAAGTTTTGGTCTACATGCAACGAATGTATTTATAACTAATTTGAATTTAAATGCATGGAGATCATTTTACAACTCCATAAGTTGAGTGGATACTCCAAGGTAAAAAGATACGCTGTAAAAAATTATCAAAGATGATTTGTCAAAAAACAAACAAACAAGGATATCGATTGTATAGCTTAAGAGCAAACAGACCTGCTCTAAATTCAAATTAAGATCCTTCGCGATCCGCTCACACTCTTTGAGTGAGAGCTTTGTATTTTGATCTAAATTTACTATACGTTTAATGAGCTGAGCATGCTGATCGTCTGTCATAACTTGGACTGAGGCCCATGATCGGAAATGAAATACCTGATTAAATTAAATTTCACAAAAGAAAAGTATAAGAAAACTAGGGAGGCAAAACAGAAAGAAGCAAAACTTTGATGATATATAAGGTAGATTTCATCAGAAAAAATAACATGCTAACAAATGACACAATAAAATCACATCATTTTTCTTTCGGTAAGTATACAACTATAAAGTCACCCTCAAATAGTCAACCTAATATAACTTAGTTTTTCAAGTCTGATCTGAGTCGCCCAAAAAAATGAGAGGAGGTTATTTGTTTGAGTCAAAGAAAGGAGATCAATTCTGGAAATCCCAACTTGAAGTTGAAAGCATCTAAAAAGGACAGGCCTCGCTCACTCATACGACGGAAGTCACGCAAGAATTTAAAAGTAGTCAGTACACTCCATGAAATTTAATAAAGAAAGAGCAATATACAAGTTCAACATTTACAAACTGAAGTATTTAAAAACCAATAACAATTGTCGCATAAATCAAGATAATGTAAGAAATTAGCACTATCAAGTCCAAGAAAAGTCTTTGAACTCTAAAGTGTTCCAATATTCATCAACACAAGAATTTAAAAGTAGTCAGTACACTCCATGAAATTTAATCAAGAGCAATATACAAGTTCAACATTTACAAACTGAAGTATTTAAAAACCAATAACAATTGTCGCATAAATCAAGATAATGTTAGAAATTAGCACTAACAAGTCCAAGAAAAGTGTTAGAGACAACATTGAGAGCATATCAATTGACAAACTATCACTAAAAAGTACTGCTACCTCGAATTGTAGCCTCTCATTATAATTCACGACCGCAAAGTAGATGCATTAGAGCAAAAAAAAAAAAAGGAATACCCAATGACGAAAGCTCCCACACAATGTGGGGTCTGAGGAAGGGATATATATATATATATATATATAGGGAAGGTTTCAATGGTTACTTTCTCACATTAACAATTGATGGTTATTAAAAATAAAAGGTGGAGATTTATTGATTAGTTTGATAATGCAACTTATTCAACTCAAAAGAATACAAACTCTTAATTGCATTATCCAACTAATCAATTTTTATTTTATTTTTATAAGTAATCCAAGTAATCAATACATCTCACCCTTTATTTTTTATCCAATGAATAATATAAATAGTAACCATCAATAGTTAGTGAGAGAAAATAAACATTGAAAACTCCCTAATATATATATTTTATTTTTATTATTATTATTATTATTATTTTGTGTGCAAGTATATATACACACACGCAAATATATATATATACAGTTGTAATTCTTTGATTTCTCGTGGTCGATTTTTGTTGAATAATTTTGCGAATGCCGTACACCAATTCGTTTTTTTATCTCTATGAGTGTAATTCCCTCAACAACGGAGGATTTTCATTTACACAATTCTTGATATAATCCCTTCTTTTTTTTCATCTTCTTGTTGATTTGCAAAATAATTTTCCGGTTGTGCAAACCGAATGGAATGATATTTTTTGTGACATGCTCTCCCCCATTACTATACATATCATTATAGTCTATTACGAATGCACAGTCATCTCATGGAAAAGAGAAATCTTTCATTACTATATATATATATATATATATATATATATATATATATATCAAGCAACACATTTTTATGGACCACAAGGTTTTCTGAGTTCAGAAATGTCATTCGTGAAAACAGAGGACTTAAAGAGTGCCAAGCATACACACTTCAACATTGAAGAACGTTTTTTCCTCAATTTTTTGAGAACCTGATTAGGCAGTCGCACAATCAGAATTCTACAGAAACGTGACCTAGACAAATACAAGATATTCCGCCCATATTGTGTATCTTCCGATCCAGTAAATCAGGCATCAAATGGCATCATGGACAAACACAAAAGTTTAACAAACCTCATGAACTGCAGATCCAGGAAATGCATGTATAGCAGCTTTAGAATCAGCAGCAGCATAACAATACTCTAAAGTGTTCCAATATTCATCAACAGCTTTTCTGTTTGAAAGAACAAAATCATGTCTGATGTGTGGGAGTGGAGCAAGAGGAACATAACCACGGAATGGCAAAATCATTGCAACAGGTTCTTCAATATAGGGTTTCAGTTCTAGTGAATGTCGAAGCGTAGCATGTGGGACCTCACTTGCATCAGAAAGTTCTCCACTGACCAGTCGAATCAACTGTCATGGAAATGAGAACTTGTCAGAACTGACGAATTATAATGACAGGAAATTAAACCAGAGCAGAAGCACTATAATTTTCTTCAGAGATGTAAACTCATACTAACAAGGTGGAAGATTTCCTGTATAAGTTAGACCAATAATAAGCCAATAAGTTTTGTCAAAACTAAACTAAACCAACCAATGCCGTAGTAAACTTACCATGTAAAATCTACAAACAGATAGTATATTGTCTTACAAGAAAACCGGCATAACACATCTAAGCATAAAAGGTTTCTAAGCTGGAACATCCACAAAACAAAATACAATGAATGCCAATGGGTCATTTGTGTAAAATAGCAGAATGAACAGCTTCTTTTCTTCTTAGCCTCATGTTGTATAGGCAGGATCCTATCCAATTGGTGAAGTATTTCACAGATACAATAAATGACAACAGATAAAATTAAATCCAGCGTGGAATCCCTGACTAAAAAAACAAACGCATCTTTCTCTCCCATCTCAAGAATCAAACCTTTAAACGTCGTAAAATGTCAACGAGATATGAGAGACGTCCAGTTGCTTGAGTATCCATGAAACTCTTGTACTCCTGCACAGGAAGATGAGAAAGGCACAAGCCAATCCTACATTTCTCTACCATATCCTCGCAACTTTTTGTGGACCCTGTAACCTGTAAGAATAGCTCAAGAGGCATGGCCTTAATGGCTGCATCTAGATCCAACAATTTGCAAGTACTGTCAGGATTCCTTTGGTCATATCCATGCTTCCCTGACGATAAAGCATCATCCCATCCAGGTAAACTATTGAGGTAACCCCACAAAAATATGTGGAGCAGCTTTGTACGAACCAATTTTGCCAATACGAAACCATTAGCCTGCTTTGCTTCAGATCTCTCCGCTTGGACATCTAATTCTGCACTTTTCTGAATTCTCTCAACACCATTTAATACAGGAATCGATTGACCTTTCTTCAGTCGAGAAGAGCCCTGGCACCGGACTTGCATGTCAAAAGATCTCATTCTCTCATGGATTTGACCCACTAAATCAGGAGTGATATTGTAGACAGATGGGTGCAGGACCACATCCATTGTACGGCTGCGACCACAGTTAGTGACAACAGGGGCACTAACACGCATGCATTTGCAGTGGCCATCCTGCTGAAGCTTTTTCAGACTACGCTCTAACGTCCTTCTGCACATCATGGTTCGCTTCTCCTTCTCAAGACTCTCAAGCTGCCGGTGCAGCTCAGGTTTTATAAGGAACTTCTCCTCCTGCTCAGCGGAAAAAAGTTACAGAATCTAGTAAAGAAATATTCAGACAAGGTGAATGAAAAAATGAGCCACGGAAGTTGAGAATGACCTGCAGCATTTCAAGTATCCGCTGCTCCCTTTGGACACTAGCAGCATTCAGATTAAGACATGGGTCACTCTGATATGATCCGCGTCGAAGGGGCGTTGAAGTAGAAGCTGGGATTTCCGGTGAAGGAACATCTGATACAGGTCTTGTGCAAACGAATTGAAGTTCTGCTTCTGGATCTGAACAGCTTGTCTCACGGGCCAGATTCTGGGAACTACTTGAACCAAGCAGCATATGGCTGCGCTCAACTATTGGCGAGCCATGAGAAATACCTGATTCAACTGCTATGTTTTTGTATTCTTCATTGGTTCCAGTATCATCTTGGGAAATCCATTGATCCACTACTTGAATGGTTTGGACAGAATTTGCTTGACCAACACATGCATTGGGTAAACCATTTTCATCCAAGACATCTTCTGATTTACTAGGAAGAATATTAGACACCTCAGGATTGTAGTTACCAGGAGTCCAAACTCGATAGGCTTTACCTCGATTATGCCTTTCTGATTCCAACTGCATCCCAAACCTAGAGAACATATTATCAAGAAGAACGCGATACCGTTTACTGTTTATGCCAAGCCTTTTACATACCTGTTGATAATGATACAAGCATTCAAAAAACTTAATAGCTGATTAGATGTTACAATATTCATGCATCTGTTAGAAGACATCACACAACACCAACTTCAAAGGCAATCTATATCATCGACGAGAATTCACTGTTTTTTTAAGGTACGTGTGACCCTTGTTGGTATGGGGATTGGAACCAAGGACCTCAAGGTCTTTGCCCGAGTGCCCTTGCCATCTCTCCCACCCCTTATCCGTAACGGTGTGTAACAAAACTCCAAAACTGGAAAACCCGTTCCGAAACTGGTAAAAACCGTCCCCAATTTTGGTTTGGTAAAAAAAGTAGTTCCAGTTGCGTTTAAGTTTCTAGGCCTCAATATAACAGATTGAGACAGAAACGGGTAAATGTGTCAAATGTGTACTTTTCAGAAATGTATATAAGTAGCGTACTATAGAACTAATGGGTTAATATATGTAATTTATTGGTGATACTATTTCAGTTGAAACTTTAGGTATGTGACTGTTACGAATTGGAACCAAGACGATACCTCTGTAAAACCAAAACCTAAGGTTTCAGTTTTTTATTTCAAAGAAACTGGTATATGCAGTTGAGTTTCAGTTTCTACCTAAAATCCAGAACAGTTCACACAATCACATTGAGAATAAGGTGTATAAATAGTAAACTTCCAACAAAATGGTCAGCTTCCGTTATGAAAGTTCAGGCAGAGCTTTTACTGTTTAGGACTCACTCCCATTTGTGTTAAGGCTGTAAAGGATCATGTAAAGGATCATTGCCAAGTTAATAAATTGAATGATAATATGCAACAATTGTGAAGAGACTTAATGTTGGAACAGCACTCGTACCCAAAGAAGTAACTAATTCCAAATACAACAAGTAGAGAGCATGTCAGTTGTGATAATAAAAAATAACACCCTAAATTAATATTAAACTAAGAGAATGCTTATTGATTAAACTAAGACAAACAGAAGCAAATATATAAATCAGGTTATGTTAGCTTTAGACATAAGAAAATAAAACTTAAAGACAAGGAAGAACATGAGATGGTATTTCCAAGGGAAAAGAGAGCAAGAGAAAATTTTCAGAGGAACTTGAATCACCAAAAGATAACAACAAAGAAAGAAAAATGTTTGGGCCGGGGGGGCTAATAGCGAAAATCCAGGTTTCCACTTAGTAGAGTCGAAATTTACAAGCAACCACCAAATCCAACAGTATTTATATGTAACCATTAGGTGAAGTAGACACTAAAGAATATAGGATAAGCTGCACCAGACGTCCCTGTACTATGTGTTATTATACAGATTGTCCTTGACTACAGTATTCCGTTTAAAACACCTAGTACGTCCATCATCGCATTTTTAATGTTGCTTCGTTCACTGTTTTTGTTAAATGACCAGCACCTCTCCCCACCCCCAACACGCTGGTTTGACCCCGAAAAGCCAAACCAGAGATTGTTTAAGTAACCATTTGACAAATTAAACACTAAAGAATATACGATAAGCTGCACCAGACGTCCCTGTACTATGCGTCTATGCATTTATTATACAGATTGCCCTTGAACTTCATTATCGCATTTAAAACACCTAGTACTTCCATTATCACATTTTCAACATTCCTCTGTTCACTGTTTTTGTTAAATGACCAGCACCTCTCCCCCCACGCTGGTTTGACCCCGAAAAGGTAAAAAAGAAAGATTGTTTTAGGAACTCACTTAGTTACTTTGAGTTATGTAAAATAAAAAAAGCATAAACTATAAATAAATAAATAAAAATGAACGCCAATTCATTTATTTAAAAAAGAAAAAATATATTCGGCAGATCAACAATGGTAGTTCTTGAACCGGAGAAAAGGAAGTCGAAGTAGGGGAGCCGGGGAGGGGGCGGCGGCTATAGAAGATTGTTTAATTTTATTTTTTATTACACTTTGACCCTTCTCTTTTTACGAATGACATATGTAATTATTTTTTTCAGTTAAACCCCTTTGGGTTTCTAAAATCACACAAAAAATTGTATTTCGAAGGGTAAAATAGATATTTGACATAACTTAACGGTTAAATCTAACGTCCATCCAAAAAATGGGCTCGCTTGCATCATAACTAAAGTTTGGTGGCCAAAATAACATTTTCAAACTTTCGGTGGCCGAATTGCAAAACATGGGAAAGTTGGGTGGCCCAATTGTGTGTTTTGCCAATAACCAAATTAACAACCAACTTTATTGGGTTTTACATATAAATTTCCCAACCAAATTGCCAATATTGTCAATTCTTTTAGGCTTACATTTATTAAAACAAATCTGTATTACAACAATGTGATTACATTGTCGTAAACAAATGTTTGAAGTTAAACAACCAATTTGATCAGTAATTCAAGTTTGAAATTCTAACTTTATGTTTTATGAAATTCTTTGTTGTGCTGTGTTTGAGGGGGACTGGTTGGGTGGGGTTGCCATCATTTTTTTTTCTTCCAGAAATTTAAAACCGATGAATATAGTGGTGGCTTTCAGGTGGTTGGTGGCAGCGGAAAGGAAGGGCTGGTTGCAGGTTGGGTGGGGTGGCCATCAAAAGAGGGAGGGGGGCCAGTTGGGTGAGTTATAATAGTGGCATCTTGCAATTTAGTAAATGTGGTTCTCTGAGGTCAAAATGCAGGTGTAGGAGTTAGAGAGCTCCCACTCCGTCTTGCAAATCGCGGCATTGTAGCCAAGATTTCAAAGAAAAGCCATCACGTTCCGAAGGAGGAGCAATTTGTTAGGTTTCACGAAGGAAAACACTTCCAACACTTTGCAAACATGAGCCGAAAGTACATTCCGAAATTTATCCAAGTTCTGAATCACTAGAAGTCGATTTAGTCCATCGTCGTCATTTTCGACTTCTTCACCAGTCGGGAGGAAGCGGCAGAGGAGATCAGATAGGCAAGGTAAGTCGTCGTCGTTTTTGATTAATTTTTTTACCGTAATACATAATTTGACTGGTGATCATTAAATGTAGATGGAAATGGGAAGTGGGTATGAAACAGGACGTTCGACAATGTAAACAAGAGAATCCAAACCTGGTGGGGGATCTTGAAGGTTTTCGAAACAGGGAGTGAAGGGTTTTGACCAATTCGACAAAAAGACTAATGAATTTGGGATTTCTTTCAAGTCCAAGCCTGGTTCTTTGCCCATGATTGTTTTGCTGGTATTAATCTGCCGATTTTTCAATTTTTAATTTTATTAATCTTCAACATCATCATCATCAGATGTGGGTTTTTTTAGATCTCTTTGATTGTGAGGAGATTTTGACTTTGACCGGAAGAGAAGAGAGGAGAAGGGAGGTGGGTTTGGGTTTTGTGGGGAAGAGGAAGTCTGACAATTCTTCTACAATTTTCGCCGGATCTGAATCTATCGCCGGATCTGAAACGAAGGGATGCAACTAGTTGGTTGCAGATTCAATAGATTCGAGACCGAAAAGGCCGGATCTTCAACGAAGGTGGAAGGGGTATTGCCAAAGGATTTGAAGACAGGGAGCTCGGTTAAGGATATGGTGAGCCTTCTGGGTTTGTTTAATGTCAAAATTTGAAAATTAGGTATTAAATTGTGGGTTTTTGGTCTTTTTACATCTTTCAAGTAAATTAAATTAGTTTTGACATTTTTAACGTTGTTTTTCCGATTTTGCCCCTTAATTTAAGGTCCTGGTTTGACGCCCGTTAGAAAATGGGCTCGCTTGCATCATAACTAAAGTTCGGTCGCCCAAATAACATTTTCAAACTTCCGATGGCCAAACTGCAAAAAGTGGGAAAGTTAGGTGGCCCATTTGTGTGTTTTGCCTTTGGGTATACTAGAAAAAACCTGTTGGTTGGAGTGTTGGTTGAAGCTAGTAGTTTGGTGTCAAAGTCATCTCGTGGGGTATGTGACTTTCCAAGGAACCCGTGTCTGGGAAGAAGGTAGGAAGTTAAAGGAGAGAGAAAGTGGGAAGTCATGGAGGTAGAGAGAGGAAGAATAGATTATTGAAGTAATAAGATATAATTTAACAAAGGGAAAAAGGTCTTTTGGGCCACCCTACATTTTCAAAATATTCGTATTGCCTACCCTACTCGTAAATTATTCCGTTAGCCAATCGAACTCTAATCTCGTCTACAAATTTCCCACCCTACTCGTAAATCATTCGGTTAGCCCATCGTATCACTCGTAAATCATTCAATAAGCCTATCATACTACTCGCAAGTTTTTCAGTCAACCCATCGAATTCGAATTCTATCCACAAATTTCCCCATTTGTTAGCATCCGTTTATTTTTACTGTTAAGTCAGTTCAAATTACGCATTTTACCCTCAAAAGTGGACAATAACACCCTTATTTAAAATTTCTAGCTTTTCGCATCAATTCCTCTTCATTATTTATTAATTGAACTGAAAGTGTTTCAAGAAATCTTGTTTTTCCTTTCATTGTCTTCTTTTTCTTCGGTCTTCGCCTCGTTGATTGGTTGGTGTATTGCCATTTCGAAAATCAAAATGTACAATTAAACCCGCTGCTAACACTAGTTAGTGTTGGTCCGCCTATTTGTTAGTCTAACCGTTTTGTTTATCAAAAAGTGCAATATAAAAACATCAAAAACAACCGAGTGTTGATATAAAGTAAAAAAATAAGTATATAAGTAAAATTACAAAAATATGGGACAATTTATAGACAAGATTAAAGTTCCATGGGCTAACCGAATAATTGATGAGAAGTTTGATGGGTTAACTAATAATTAACTTATCAAACAGAAAATACGAATAGGATGGGCAATTTGTAAACGGAATTGGAGTCGGATGGGCTAACTGAATAATTGACAAGTAGGGTGAACAATACAAATAATTTGAATAATCAGCTGGAATGTGTGGGGTTTGAATAATTTCAGGAAGAGGCAAGTAGTTAAGGAAGCTCTTAGAAGGTGGAAACCTTTTGTAGTATGTTTACGAGAGACTAAAATGGACTGTATGGACAGAAATTTGGTGGACAGCATAGGAGGTTGTAGGTGGATGGACTGAGTTCATCTAGACGCAGTTGGGGCTGCGGGGGGTGTTCTTGTTATGTGGGATAGAAGAGTTCCAACTGTTGAAGATCACGTGAAAGGAGCTTTCTCAGTTTCGCGTCTCGTGTCTGTTTAAGCGGGTGGCTAATGACTTCAGTTAGACATAAATGGAATCATCCGTGGTGTGTGGGAGGAGACTTCAATGTGGTTCGTTTCCCCCAAGAGAGATGTCGAGGTCAATTGTATTCACAGGCTATGGTGGAATTTAACGATTTTATTAATGACAAGGAGTTGATGGATTTGCCCCTCGAGGGGAACGCATTCACCTGGTTCCGAGGAGGGTCGAACCGGCAATGTTCAAGGCTCGACAGGTTTCTCCTTAGTTCTGATTGGGAGGAAACGATAGGTGTTTTCATTCAAAGGACCCTTCCTAGGGTTGTTTCTGATCACTCCCCCATCACCCTCCAATTTGAGGGTGATAATGTTAGAAGAAATACTCCATTCAGGTTCGAAAACATGTGGTTGAAGGCTCCTGGATTTAAGGATTGGGTTAGGATAAAGTGGGATTCTTACGCGTTAGTCGATAAACTGTGTTTTAGAATTGCTAAAAAGCTGAAACTTCTCAAAGAAAACCTTAAAGTCTGGAATAAAGAGGTGTTTGGGAGAATCGAGATCAGAATCAAAGAAGCTATGGAGGAAGTCAAAATTCTGGATGAAAAGGAGGGTGAAGGATCTCTAGGGGAATCTGAAGCAGCCCGCCGAGAAGAGATTAAGCTGGAAATCAAAAGGTAGCTCATCTGTGAAGAAATAAGCAGGAGGCAAAAATCCAGGGTCATGTGGCTGAAAGAGGGCAATAAAAATTCAAAATTCTTCTATAAGATGGCCAGCACGCACAAGAATTTCAATCAGATTAACAGACTGAATATCGATGGTAATGTGACGGAAGATGTAAATCAAATCAGTAGAGGCTTTGTAGAGTTCTACCAAAAGTTGTTCTCGGAAAATAGAGATATTTAGATGGGATTACGTTCAAAACCCTGATTGAGGAGGACATGAGATATTTAGAACAAACTTTTAATGAAGAGGAAGTGGTGGAGGCTTTGGGTAGTCTGAAAGGGGATAAGGCCCCAGGCCCTGATGGATTTATTTTTGAATTTTTCAAACATTGTTGGGAAGTGGTTAAAAATGATATTATGGAGGTCTTCCGCTCTTTATTTGAGGAGGGATTCGAAAAAAGTCTAAATACTTTGTTTATTGCTCTCATTCCTAAAAAGAAAGGGCTGAGGAGTTAAAAGACTTCAGACCTATAAGCCTCATTGGTAGCATATATAAACCGATCTCTAAGGTCCTGTCCAACAGAATGAGAGAGGTGATTGGCAAAGTGATTTCAGAATCGCAGCACGCATTTGTGGGTGATCGTCATATTCTGGAAGCAGCTTTGATTGCTAATGAAGTGGTGGATTCGAGGGTGCGAAGCGGAGTACCAGGGATTCTGTGCAAGCTGGATGTGGAGAAGACCTATGATCATGTTAGATTAGATGGGAATTCTTGATTTATCTCTTGGATAAAATGGGTTTTGGAGAGAAATGGAAAAAGTGGGTTCTGAAGGTTTCTTCTTGAGCTCGAGAGGATTGCGTCAAGGAGACCCCCTCTCTCCATTCCTTTTCATTGTGGTTATAGAGGCCTTTAGTCGGCTCATTGATATGGCTGAGGTTTTATTAAGGGCTTCGAGGTGGGTAATGATCCTGAACGGGGTGTTACTATTTCTCACCTTCTATTTGCCGATGACACCCTAGTTTGCTGCAATGCGGAAAGTGATCAGCTGGGCTGCCTTCGTTTAGTCTTGTTGATTTTCCAAGATTTATCGGGTTTGAAGACTAATGTTTCGAAACGTGAGTTAATCCCCTTAGGTAGAGTGAATAACGTGGAGGATTTAGCTTCGTTCTTTGGCTGCAGTGTCTCTAGCCTTCCTACTTCGTACCTAGGTTTACCTCTTGGTTCGACTTTTAGGAACAGCACTGTGTGGAACTTAGTAATGGTTAGGTTTGAGAGGCAGCTGGCGAGGTGGAACAAACGATTCTTATCAAAGGGTGGAAGACTTACTCATATTAAGAGTACTTTATCTAATCTCCCCACTTATTTTCTATCTTTGTTTATGCCCCTGCCTCAGTCTTAAAGAGAATTGAGAAGTTAGAAAGAGATTTCCTTTGGGAAGGGGACAAAGAAAAGAGGAATTATCACTTAGTGGTGAGCAAATATGGAGCAGGTGATCATCTTTGGTTCCCAAAGAAAGTTCTGTCCTCACATGGTTCTAGTGTCCAGAAAGGTATTATGGGAATATGGAATGCTTTCAATAGGTTCATTAAATTCGATGTAGTGCTGGGACATCAAGTCAGGTTCTGGAAGGATTTTTGGTGCGGGACTAATACCATATACAATATTGCAGTCAACAAGGAGGAAATGGTGAGTTCATTGGTGGTCAATCAAGGGGGAACAGACCTTTGGAGTCCTGCTTTTGGCAGAAACCTGCATGACTGGGAGATAGAGGAGGCAGTTCAGTTCATGGAGTTTCTCCATGGTTGTAAAATGCAGGTTTTAAGTGAAGATAAAATCATCTGGGAGGTTTCTAAAAACAGATTGTTTTCTGTTAGATCTTTCTATTCTAAGATGATAGAGAAGGAAAAAAGCTTGTCCCCATGGAAGGAGATTTGGAAACATAAAATCCCCGGTAGGGTAGCTTTTTTTGTTTGGGAGGCAGTTAGGGGTGTCATATTGACGGGGAAAACTTGAGATCTCGAGGCTTGATGTATGTTAATCGATGCTACACGTGCAAAAGTGAGGAGGAGGATGTAAACCATTTGCTGCTTCATTGCTCTATGGCTAGAGAGTTATGGACTTCCCTTTTATCTGATGTTCCATGGGTTATGCCCTGGACTGTTATTGATACGCTTCGGGGTTGGCCTTCTTTTACCCGGAACAGAAGGAGTGTTTTCTGGAAGTACACCCCTTCAGCTATTTGGTGGACCGTCTGGAAAGAGAGGAATAAAAGGGTTTTCGAGAATGCTGAATCTGATATTGAAGGAATCAAAAAGGCTTTCCTTTCGTATTTGAGATTCTAGTACTTAACTGCTGATCCAACTTCAGAGGATCCTTTTTTGTAACTAGGTTTGGGTCTTTTGGCTTGTAGTTTTGTTCATGTATACTTCCAGTGTACAAGGACGCGTCACTTTTTTTGACATCTGTTAATATTACTTATACCTTACTTATCAAAAAAAAAAAAATTACAAATATTTTGAAAAAGTTGATAGCTATTCTGCCTTTTATTAAAAAAAAGATTGCACTGAAAATTATACCCAAATAAAAATCTATCACGAGATGGACATCTTTTACAAATAATGGCCATTAAACAGAAAAGGTGGATCAAGGGATGTGCAAAATGCATTAATGGAAGTACAGGTGTATTAAATGCGATAAGGAAGTAGAGGGACAGTCGGCGTAATATACGCATAGTACAAGGATGTCTAGTGCAGTTTGTCATAGAATACAATAGCCTAAAAATAGGGAAAGTTTACATTTTTACCACAAGGCTGTGTTCATTTCAATTTAACCACGCCACATTTTTTTTCTTTTTCAAAAACCATTGTACTTTCATTCTCACTTTAATCCAACCATTTCGTCCACCACTGTCACACATGTTAACGAACTTGGTAGACCACACCTTTTTTTTCCTTCATGCTGGACTCATTTTCAGTTGGCTGGCTATTTCTTCAAAGCTCACGTGCATATATTTTCTAATTAAAAGTGAGCATGACATGATATAGGTTTTTTTTTAATTAGATAAGTATGGTCCTTTGGTATGGGGATTACAACATGAAATAGTATTAATGGGTTTGACAAGGATAGACAGAATGGTTAGATTAGAAGTGAGAATGAAAGTCCGATGGTTTTTAAGAAAGAAAAAAAGGTGACAACTGACATGGTTAAATTAAAAGGAACAGCAAAGTGCAGTGGTCAGAAATGCATTTTAACGAGAGAGAGAAGGCAGAAAGAACTTAGTTACAGAACACCCAGGCAGTTCACATTCTATAACACACCTCGGTAATGGTCAACCCTTTGGATCCTTTGGCATCAATCATGTCAAAAATTCGATGCTCAATGGGAAGCTCTACAAGCTGGTCAGTCATTTGACCTCTCTTTCCATGAGTCTTTGGGTCAAAAACATTTGGAGAAAACTTTTTCAATAGGCGTAAACATTTGACCTCCTGAAACAAAAGCAAAGAAATTCAAATGACAAAGTAGGAAACAATGGGATGAATGATGAAGCATAAAATCTAACCTTTCCAAACAAAAAGAAGAAGAAAAACTCTCTAGGTAGGGTGGAATTAGAATCTCGTAAATACAATGTTGAAACCTCGTGGCTTAAAGAAAAATATAGGGACTACCATTCACTAACTCGGGTAAACCTATAAGTCGAATCATGTTGGGGCAATCCCCCATGTACCTAGTGTGCGAGGTATCAACAAGATGAGGCTGCAAGATAGCGATATTAGCAGAGAGGCCGGGGGAGAATAGGAGGGGAGGGGGAACAAACCATGTATGAGGAAATAAAAGGATAAGGGCATCTCTATCGTGAACCTTTTAAAAAAAACATAGTTTTTAATGTGCCACATCATCCACTACATCAAAATCAAAAAAACTCATCTCTTCATAAACTTTACTTCACAATGGTAAACTTCTTTTACAACAAAGATGTTTTAATGTTGGGCCTCATTTTTATTTCTTTTTCCTTCTCATTTTTCCTCTATGAACCACTCCTTCCCAACAAACCTTCCACAATGGTAAGGTTCTTGGATGATCCGGATTATACTTCTATGAACCTCATATAAACCTTACCATTGAAGAAGCCCTAATGGCCAAAATAGAGAAAACCTATACCAACTATGCACGTGGAGCATAAAAATAAGATACCTACGTCAAGCTCCAGAAAAAAATCTCCAAAATAAGTCAGTACACTATCCAGACTCTGTCATCAACTAGCTCAACCAAAATTTGAGCAATTAACTTGAAACCCTTCAATTGCTGAACTGAAAGCTCCACTTCATCAAAGATTCTGCAATTTCTTCGCGCATGCAAACTCTATATGTGGTGAAGGGGAGCCGTCACCCATCTCTGATGATCACATGACCCATGTCCATTTGGCTATGGAAGATCATGAAGGCCACCGGTTTGAAACCCTATGTGAATCATTTCACAGCTTACTAACTAAACCTTGAAGAGCCTTCCGGTTCTCTTCAACTCATACAAAGGTCACAAAAACTCTTTAGATCAGAAACCACGCAAGCAAACATATTGTCATTTGTCACAAAGGACTATTTGCTACACCAATCAACCGGCTGAAATGTTCCTTAAAATGTTAGAGGTAGTAGACCAAGAATTCTAATTCAGCGCTTTCCATGACCAAAGATAAGAAGAATGAAAATGATATTGACAAAGGTCAAGTATTGCATCCAAGAAACATCATATTTTTCACATATAAAAGCAGAATCTAAAACCAAACTGCTAAATGAAACAGGAATTTTTGAACTACCTTCTGGTTCACTTTACCACAAAACTGCATGACTACATGAGCTTCTTTCAACCTGCCACAGATCTAACAGCAAATTGTATTATAAGGTTAAATCAATTGAGAAGACATTTTTTTATATAAAAATGCAGAAAACAGATTTACATTTATCCAAGCTCTACGTCCAGCAGTTCCTCGGTAACCAAGATCCCACTTTATATCTGATACAACAAGAACCTAAAGGGGTGAAAAGCCATTAAACAAGATTAGCCAATCAGTTCATACCGGAAGAAATTTGATAGATAGATACTTAAGAATGAGTAACCTTGCCATCAGCATTTTCAAGTTTTTCACATATAGCTCTCAAAGCAGGTAAGTAATCCTTTACGTGAGCATCCTCTTTAACACGCTCTTCGGAAACACTATCACCAGTTGCCAAACTACCCTCTGCATCTTCATTTTCCACACAGGTTTTATCCTCTTTCGTGATTTCAAGTCTTTGTTGACAACCCAAAGGTTCTGCATAACGATGCAAGTAGAGCGTATTGGTGGTGATAATTGAACTATTTTTCGGCTCCCTCTCATTGCAAGCCTCTTTCGTCCTTAAAAGTGTCGACTGCCTCACGATTAACCCACGGCATTCAAGATTCTTTAACACATGGAAAAATTTGTTGCTTTTCACACCAAGTTCCTTACCAAGTTCACTTTGGGTTACTCCATTCGTTCTACAAACATAGAAAATGTCAAAACTTAAAAATGACTGATGTCAACATTCTCAATCTTCTGATCACTTTACTGCCACCACTTTCTACTTACATTCTTGCAGTCCTACCTATCTTTTTCTTTTTCTGTATACTGTTATTGTCATTTGACATTACATATCACATATATATGTGCGTGTGTGTGTTGATAAAATAATATATCGTCTTGAATTTTGATAGGAAATTTAGCTTTTATGGCTGTACTAATTTACTAATGCATTCTACTCCCTCATCCCAAAATAAGGGATTTGGAAGCTAACCATTTGTTTCATCCAATTGATCCACCATTTGTTAGTCCAATAAATTACCTCATAAGTGAAATAGATCCAACGATTCACCTTCATTTTCAAATTTCCCGCCCACTTTTTTTCTAAAAAATTAAGATAAAAAGTGTACGTATGTTGATCACAATAAACATATATTTATGTGTGTGTGTGTGTGTTCACTAGGTACACATAATTGTTTGGAATGAAGTTACCTTGTTTGCTAAAATTGGTCCAAACAATTTGTCCAACTGAACCGCAAAATAAGTGTCCTTTCCCCACAGTTTACTAAATTCAACTTTGAAATATCATGTCCTTGGTATAAATTTCATTCCATGATATTTCAACTAACATGGAATGGAATAGTGATTATTGCTTACCAAGCTAACACTAAGTGTATACTTGTAATATTAATAATGTGGACACTATTCGTATATATGGGCTAATAATATTATTCAAAGGTCAAATTCCTCAATCTGTTAAAAGCTACAAATGGAAGTAATAAGAGGGCTAAAGGGAAACAAACCTAGCAATCGCAAGGCGCTCTAAAACGCGGTGCTGGACCTGAGAAATGCCGGCATTGGACGCCTTAGTGTCGTACATCCCAAGAAAGCTGTTGCGGATATGCTCCGCTGCTACAATTTTCAAATTAAGCTCCTCGGATTCTTCTAACAACTGAATTTCAGGGTCCTGAGGGCCGTAGGAGACGCCTCGGGACTTGAATTGGAGGTAAGGGACGTTGAGAAGGTTGTTCCATAAGGCCTTCTTGACGTTGGAGCAGGTATCGAGACCGTTTGAGGAGAGAGATGAATGGAGCTTGGACCAAAGGTCTCGTAGGGGAAGGCCATTGACGCCTTGCAAGCAGATCTCTTCGAGTGCTGCGTGGACGACGGAGTCCATGAATGAATGCAAAGGAGCATGAAAACCGTTGATGGCTAATTTGACGGTTTTGGCGCGGCTGGACGAATTTGGTATTTGCAGGAAAGCGGCGAGGGATCAAGTCGTCCTCGAAGACGTCAACGAAGATCAATCTTCACAACGGTGAGCTTTTAAACAAAGGCAAAAACTTATAAGGCGGTCCGCATATTCAAGTTTGGGTACAGCTTGAATTAGGTCGGTTGACTAACTATTGAGTTGGACCATAAATATCAAGATCCGAAATATAGTTTTATATATTAGAAAAAATTATAAGTCAGGTACACTTTTTAAAACATGTTTTCAAATAAATTCAGCTATTTTTTAGACATATCTTTTAGGTACAATTTTAGTGTGAAAGTACATAACTACCCTCTGCTTTGAAGTTCAACACTCTCTCACTACTCCATCAAACTTTCTTTGAGACCGGGAACTCTGGCGATGCATTTCAGTACGACGTCGTCGGGGAGGTTTTGAATCAGAAGGGGCGGTGGCGGTGACTGATTGGTTGGTTGGGTTGTTAGTTCGGAGGAGTTGGTGGAGGTTTGGTCGGTCATGGGTGGGCTCGTCGGTCGGCGATCGGAGTCTTGAGCGTGAAAAAGAAAAAGTGCGCGGGCCTGAACCCAGAAAGATGCGCCTCGCATTGTGCGGGCTATGGCTAGCTTCCTACTTTAGGAAACCTGAAAGTGAGAGTTGGATTGAAGCAGAAAGAAGCATATACATGACCAAAAGATTCAAAGCCTTATCTTTATGCTAATCAAGGGTCCGTGACAAGTTTTATAAAATAGGACTTGTCTCTTCTTCCGATTCATCGCAAGAGGAATTCCATAAATTAGTATTGGCTTCCCTCGTCCGCTAGAACGATTTATGAGGTTCTACTTTCAATTGGTCCAAAAATGGAGATATCTGGGTTTTGAGTTTTGATTTTAAATTTTGAAGGTTCTGATGCCAGGCGTCATGTTGATTTTTGGCATCAGGTTGATTTATGATGTCTGGTATCAGGTTGATTTTTGGCATCAGATTGATTTCTGATTTTTGGCATCGGGTTGATTTTTGGCATCAGGTTGATTTCTAATATCTGGCATCAGGTTGATTTTTGGCTTGGCATCAGA
This sequence comes from Codonopsis lanceolata, assembly GCA_013146195.2. NCBI lineage: Eukaryota > Viridiplantae > Streptophyta > Magnoliopsida > Asterales > Campanulaceae > Codonopsis > Codonopsis lanceolata. The sequence goes on from CM028378.1 coordinate 2,534,539, forward strand.
GTTTTCATTAATGACATTTTTGTCATTTGGCAAGCAATTTGTAGTTTTATGAAATGTGCAAAAAATTAATGGTCCTATATGAAAACATATTTTCAAAATTGTACTCACTTGAAATTCCCCCGATATATTAAGATTTGTAAGATCATTTTATATGAGGCTCATTCTTTTAACAAAACGTTTCACCTAAAACAATCATTTTCATTGTCATTCGTGTTTTAATGTTGATTTTCAGAACGATGCCTTTACCTTTGCATAAGGGGGATGCGCTTTGAGAGCTTTTTAACAAAACGCTCCACCTGAAACTCCCTTTAATATTTGGACCAAAATTGCTCTCTGGCTAAAAACAAAAAAAAATATAAAGAGTTGCGCTATTCAGACCCTCAATCCACAAACTCAAACTTCATAATTTACCATTCTTCTCCAAACTCACCTCTCCCCTCACCGCCTCCCTCCCTCACCTTCATTGTGTCCTCCCTTCTCCTTCCAAACACTGCGTCCTCCCTCTCCTATCACAGTATACCCCTCCTATCACCATCTATTCCATCCCTGACATAGGACGGAAGCGTGTAATAAAACTAGTCTTGTTCGTAACACACGAACGGGTGAAAAAAGAATAAAGGTTTTGTTCGTTAACGCACGAACCAACGAAATCAAGTAATCAAAAAGGAGTTTCTCCCTTGCTATTGGCGCACCAATAAAAATCGAACTGAATTGTATGAATCAAAAAATTGTCTGAAACACACACCAAACTGTCCATTTATATAGAAGAGACCTGATTACTAAACTAAATGACTCATATTCCTATTCAACTTAGTTTCCCTGGAGACTACTTTTTATTCTAATATGTTTCCTAATACAATTAAGTAAAGCTATCTATTTTCTCAATAAACAAAAATGGACCAATCCTAATTAATGACTTCCGTTATCCTGCTTTTCCTTGTCCTGATTGTGTTGGAGTTGTTCAACGAATTGTTCGATGATTCGTTCCACGTCATTCCCTTCCACTTGGCCACAACTCGACTCGAAGTTTTCAAGTCAAGGAATTCTTGCATTTTCTGGCGATGTTGGGCGATGGTCAAGTTACCCATCTCTGGTTCTACCATCACAGTATCAAGGTTATCCACAACCTCTTGCTCGTTGAGCAAGTACGTGATTTTCCTTTGCCAAACACTATAGTTTGAGACATCTAATTTCTCACTCTTATTAAGGTCAGCGATTACATTCTGAAAAGTCATTTCACTACAATTTATTGCAAAAATAAGACACAAGCATATATATATTTCGATTCACTTTTGTTTTTAAAAAATCAATTACTAAATATAATCACATCATACACATAAGGAGGGAAAATCCGCGAGGCTCGTAATCACAACCAAAGTATGCACAACGTGAAAATATTCATAAATTGATGATTTAAACAAAAGAAATATGATAGAACGAATCCATCAAGCACATATGATGTACAAAAAATATTTTCACTACTTGAAAATAAATTCATTGGGTCTCGTATAGTCCCAATCGCAATTTTAGAGCCCAAAACGACAATTAAATATGCTAAAAATTACTTAAAATAGCTTAAAATTCACAAAGAATTAAAAAAAAATTCCAGAACAGTCCCAAACAGCCCTAAACAATCACAAAATGACAAAACAGCCCCTGGATATTATTTTTGTATTTAAAAAAAATCAGAAAACATGTTTTTATACACTAAAAAAGCAAAAACAAATATTTACATGTTGAATTGATCAAAACAGAGGCCACCATTGGACTCAGACGGCCAAAACAGAGCAAGACGCGCCGGCCGTTTGTCAATCGGAGCTCTAGAATGGCCGCACGCGCCCTCACGCGCCAGCTACGCGTGTGGGCTTCCTTTCTAAGGCTGACTGGACGCTGACTGGGACCTAGGGCTGATGTGGCAGGATGACGTCACTGATGACATCAGCAAAGAGGACCTTCTGAAGTGGACCCCACTGATGACGTGGCAGGTGATATGGCGATGACATGTCAGTCAACACGTTGACCATTGACTGGTCAACCTGTTCGCCGTCTTCACGCGCCTGGCCGGAGTTTGAAGTCCACGCGCCACCTTCCGGTGGTCCGATGATCGCACGGCTGGTGGCGTTGGACTCGTCTCATCTCATCGAGGGATTTTCAGTGGTGTACTTTTTACCTCGAAAGGAGTGCCACAAAAGGCACGTGTATCGAGGCCGAGAGTGGGGGTTGTTTTTAACGCGATTTTTAACCCAAAAAATCGATTCGCGAAGTGCCAATTTCGCGAAGCCATAAAACGTTCATTTTAAGTCCAAATTAAGCATATAATATGTCGTTGGAAAGATCTCACTGAGTACTACAAGTACAGTCCATAAAATCACGATTTTACAGAACTTAAATAGGTCATAACAGCATGCAAAGTTTCGGAAAAAAACAATTTTCAACAAAACTTGAGTTTGCGATATTTTGAAAAATACCCAACGGAATTCAACGAGAATTTAGTATGTTGTTCGCCTCGTCGTAGGGGACTCAGACATATAATTTTTTCTCGAAAATTTTAAAGTTTTACACATAAAATAATAAAACTCATTTGTTTCGTTATCGGGTAAAACTTTTAAACAAACCCAAAAACAATAGCATGCGATTCATGGCATAACGATACGAGAAATCAAACATATAGGCTCTGATACCAATGAAGGATATTTCTAAAAATATCATACAAGTTCGTTATCAAGACAGTAATCGTAAATTACCTTGTGCGAACTTGAACTTTGTGCGAAGCGGAAGAATTTCACTTGAGCTACGATCTTCGTATACCAAGATCTACAAACACGCAAATCTCTCGTCGGATTGATATCACGAAGCACGATATCAATCTTGGTTCACACCGCAAATCCAAGCCTCTTGATGGTTAGGCTAGAGGAGTATTTTGGTGAGATAGATTTTAGGAGAGAGCGGCAATTCTAAGGAGACGTGTTCTCCAATATGTGTATTAGGGTTTTATCCTTTTTGTTGCCCTATTTATATTATTAACAAGAAACCTATTTCTTGTAGGTTAAGTCAATCCTAAACACATTTGGATTAGGAGTCTAATTAACCAATTGTTAATAATATAAATATATTCCATGTGGCGAGACTAAATAATCGGTCACAAGCCCATTACCAACAAAATCAAATACCAAAAACACAATTGAAATTTTGGTCAAAAATTATAAACCAAAATTGGATCCAAAAGACACCAAAAATCAATAAATTTTTGCATACCAGAACCCAAGTGTAGAAAAACTCAGTTCACATGTATAACACATATAAAATAACACACCCATTTGGATACGAGAGAAGAAGGAAAGAGAAGGGGAATTTTACAATCGAATCTTGCCGGGGTTCTTGAATGGAATCAATGGGGAGGTAATCTTCGATGTTGGCTCGACCAAGTCCAATTCAGAGCTGGAAGAAAATATTTAATCTGCAGTGATTCATTCACATATAAAATAACACACCTATTTGGAAACAGAAAAAGAAAAGGAAAGAAAAGGGGGAGGAATTAATTCGGGAGTTTTTCAAATCTGTTTACTGCTTACTTTTGAACGCTTCGAAGTATTAATATGTTTTAAGGCATAAAAGTGACATCGAAGAGAATACATGCTTAGGTGTTGAGATTTTGTATTTTTTTAGTTTGCACCAGATTCCCTTCTTCCGTAAATGGTCCAAAATTTAGATGTTCCTTTGATTTGTATCCTATCATTTGTAATTAGTGACTAATTACCTCTCAAGAAAACTGATCTAGAGATATATATAAAATAACACACCCATTTGGATACAAAAAGAGAAAAGGAAAGAGAAGGGGGAGGAATTTTACAATCGAATCTTGTCGTGGGGTTCTTGAATGGAATTAGTGGGGAGGTAATCTTCAATGTTGGCTCGGTCCAAGTCCAATTCAGAGCTGGATACTTTCTTTCATATTAAAGGAGATAGAAACAATTTTGTCAAAGTCATTAAACACAAATTTGAAAGTTACATGATAGAGAGAAACTTACATATTTTACAGAGAGGGTGGCAGATTGAGAGAGTTGCTTTCGGCGACGGCAACTTGAGGGGAGGGCGAGATGGCGGAGGCTGGAGTTACAAAGGAGAGAAGCGGAAAGAGTGAGGGAGCCGCAAAATAGTAAGTGACTAAAACAAAAGTAGAAAACCGAGAGAGAGAGGGAGGCGAGAAGGGGGAGAAACGATAGTCCTTTCATCTCCTGGCTCAAGCTCCTAGCTATTGTTTATTGTGAAGAGTCTTTTGATAAACATCTCTATTATTATATACTAGATCTTCATGCCCGTGCCTATGACACGGTGTCAATATATCCGATTTCGTCAATTAAAATGACAAATGTCTAAATAGAAGGTGCGATTTTTTAAAAATGTTACGCTTAAAGGATACATTGCTTCAAGTGATAGTTGATGAATTGATGTTTCATAAGAGCCGATTGTTCAAGATTAATCGCATGGTGTGACTTTGTAATGTGAAGATAAAACATATGGGAAAAAAAGAGGTGATTGCTCATAATATTAATAATAGGGGGTGACTTATAGAGAAAGAAAAAAATAGGGAGTTAAAAATGAATAACTATTCACATATGTGAACGTAAGGGTGAATCTCAACCGTTAATTTTTTGAAGATAATTTAATCTCAACCTCTGAATAGCCCTAGTAAATTACCTAACTGTTTTATAATATAGATAATTATAACTTAATACTCATTATCATAATAATTGTTAATATATATTGTTATTAGATAATAACTAAAATATAAAAAGTCAAATATGAATGCATGTGAATCAAGTTTTATCTAAAATGGATGAGGTTGTATAACCATAATACTCTTTACTAATTTTAAATATATATATATATATATATAGATTTTTAAAAAAAATTGGCTTTCCAAACGAGACTCTTTGCAGGAACGGAATGAGTAATTTATTTTACAATATTGCATACTCTTGTGTTTGCTTCCTAACTTTTTGGGGGATATTATTGTCTTTCATTTTCTTATTCATGTCATATTATTTTTCTCACTCTCTCTTTCTTTTTATTTTAATAATTACAAAGTTAAAAAACTCCAAAACGAAAACAAAACAAAACCCAAATCGAAACACGTGATGTATGTACAAATTTAGGATGTACAACTAATCATAACCTAAGTTATGAATCCAAATCACGTTTTAGAAAAAAGATATAACTATTTTATTTTGAGATGTTTTACTTAAAGACTACTTTCAAAAGTTAAATAGACAATCTCCTTAACCTTTCAGCTTTATCTTTCACATATAGTATTGATTCTGATCAAATATTTTCATAATTATAATCAAATTTAATACTAGTTATATATCCCTTCAATTATATATTTTGGATAGGAAATTAGCATGTCTATGCATCATCATCATCACTGCCATCATCTTCACGAAAGGGTATGGTCTAATCGTCCATGTCCATGTCCTCGTCCTCGTCATCGTCATCCTCATCCTCGTCCTTGTCATTGTCATCTTCATCTTCATCTTGATCTTCATCGTCCTCGTCCTCTTCATCTTCATCTTTATCTTCGCCATAAACTTCAGCTTCATCTTCATCGTCGCCATTAACTTCGGGTCTTCTTCTTCGTCTGAATACGGCATTCCACAAAATGGACATGACAATGGTATTCCGTCAGTATCCGACTCCTTCTTACGCTTAATGTAGCATGGCATGCAAAGGGGGGGGGACATAAACAGTTTCCAAGAATGAATGGTCCCACCGCTAATGCCTCATCATGTATATCATGCTCATATAAACACCTATCAGACAGAAATTTGTCGGTAATTGTCCTTTCAAACAACAAAAACTCCTCGAGGATGCTGAGTTCAATCCCAACATTTGGAATTCTGGGTTCAGCCTCCCCTCGTTCTTCAGCTTCCCCTACAGCAACGACGTATTTATCTATGGCATCTCCAAAATACATTCTCATGAGCTCCAAGTCCAAATTATCAATTGGTTCGAGCACCTGCATGGGGAAGTGGTTTGCTTCTAAAATGTCATGTAATTCACCAGAATACCCCATTATGTAATGATCAACATATTCTGGCAAAATTCAAGACACTCAATCATGTTGTCCATCCAACGAATAGAAGAAACCCCATCCAGATCAACCTCTATGTAATTATCATCATCGACGTCGTCACCATTGCCACCATTCATAGCCTCATCATCATCGTCGCCACCATTGTCACCACCACCCATCGCGTCACCATTGCCACCATTCATAGCCTCATCATCATCGTCGCCACCATTGTCACCACCACCCATCGCCTCATCATCACGACCATCGTCATCATCGCCACCATCGTCATCCACTGCCCATAGGCACATGATAAGCAACCAGATATTTCGAAGATATCCAGTGTCCCCAGTTGTCGAGTCCTAAATCACACAACAAACAATTTCAATAAGTTATATAGTTAAACTGTATATCCATCTTAAGGCTAATAGCCAAACGCTCGGGAAAAATGCAAGCTAAGTGAGATCGATCATCGATCTGCACCTGCACCGATTATATATAAACATATCCACGAGAAATATCAAATATATATGTATTAATGTATGTATGCCAATGCAGAGCTCACTAACACTCCTTTGACCTTGAGATCTAAAAAATATTATTTTTGACAAGAATATCATCATCGAAAATCTTAAAATTTACAAATTAGCATCAAACATTCGAAAACAAAGATGCAAGAAGAAAACTGATCCGATAGAGAAAGCAAACAGATATGTAAGTGGGATACCTTGAACTGAAACATTTGAGTAGAAAGAACAGTCACTAACCACTTGATCAATATGCCTGCACAGATGTAAATGGCTTGTCTATATATTATGCTTTAACAACATTTGGCTCAACCATTTATATTGCCATCGATCTCTCCATGAAGAGAGAGAGAGAGAGAGAGCTAGGGAAATTAAATTAATGGAAGCTGGTAAAAATTAAGAGGGGAGAGAGTGTCGGGTCATGCGAGTAGTGAAACTGCTGCGACGATTCCTGTAAGAAGGAATAAAATCAAAAGCTTGCATGGTCCCCTACTGCAGAATCAAAGGCAGAGAGCTAATCAGAAGATTATTATGAATTTATGACCAACCACTCATATTAGTACCAAAATTCCTACACATTTGGTTTCAAAATTATTATTACGTTTCATGCATGACACGAGTTTTTCAAAAATAAAATACTTAGACTTAGATTATTAATATTAGTACTCCTCCTCCCTTATTATCGTCCTCCTCCTTTTGTCTTTCCCAAAATAATTGTCCACTTTAAAACTTATCTTTTTAGAACATCGGTTTACCACTTTACCCTTACTTTTTCACTCTTACTTTAATTATGGCCCACATATACATGGACATTAAAGGAAACTACATTAAACCAATATAAATAATCAAGTCAATTATTTTTCTCTTAAAGCGTCAAGCAGGACGATTATTTAGAGACGGATGGAGTATAACATATCATTTCGATCTTTAAAGATTATGAATATTTGGCTCATAATTAAAGTATCAAGAGTAAAATCGTAAAAATGATTGTTTATATAAAAAATACTTTAGAAACAATATGCTCCCTTCGTTTTCAAGTTATTATCCTCAATGATCCGATACACCATTTAATAAAAAGTAATTGACTGTATTATAAATATTGGTGAAAAACGTAGTTTTCTTTAATACCCTTGAGTATGCGACCATAATTAAGGTAGTTAGAAAAATAAGGGTAAAATGATAAAAAAAATATTTTTCATAAAGGAAAAGTTTTGAAAGAGAATAATTATTTTAGAACGGACGAAAAAAAAGAAAGACGATAATTTGAAAACAGAGGGAGTAATTTTTTTGCGATAAACAAAAAAGTAAAGCTTGATAATAATTTTGGAACGAAATGAGTATTATTTTTATGGAAAAAACTTAGGAAATACGGTTTTAAAAATATTTTACGTAAGATGGTTCCATTTGACTCGACCCACTGTATGTTAATGGGTTAAATTATGAGAGAGTAAGGTCACGTCTTACAAACTAATTAAGATCTGTTACAGGAGATCTACCGATCTATTTTTATTACTCCTAACTGGTCGTAAATATTTGACCCTATTATATTTAATAGAACAATATTGTTGTAGTAATTTTACCCAATTACTCCCTCCATTTCGATAATTTATTTTTGAAAATTAAAATATAAAAATATTCTTATTAATAAATAATTAAAAAAATAACAAATTTGAGAAATGATGGGTTGTAAATGATGTGTCTCTGTGAGAGGGCAAGAAATAATGCGAGGGGGCAGATAGTAATTGCGCCGAAAAGTACAATGGTCCCCAGAATCATTAGGTATAGGCAAGAATCAGCAAATAATCATTGGTCAGAAGAGCAATATGTGTGATAATGGGTGCGTCTGATATGTATACGGTATACCCTAGTTTGAGTTTGGGTCAGTGTCATTCTACGACATTACTAGGTTTATTATGCCACCCTCGCAACTACGGGGTAAATAGAACCACTTGAATCGAATTAAATCAGTTAATTTTTTGTATCAAATCAAATCAATCGCTTCATAATTTTTTGTATTAAATCGAATCGATTTATATATTTTTATTTATTTATTTATTCTATGAAATATATTACTCCCTCCGTCCCTAATTTATTGTCCTCGGTTGACTCAAGCAGCTGCTTTAAGAAAATCTATTTGACCGATTATTAATATTGGTTTAATGTGTAGTTTTCTTTAAAGCCCATGTGCATGTGGCCCATAATTAAAGTAGTATGAAAAAGTAAGGATAAAATGGTAAAAGTGATGTTCTAAAAAAGTAAGTTTCAAAGTGGACAATTATTTTGAGACGGACGAAAAAAGAAAGGAGGACGATAATTTAGGGACGGATGAAGTATATAACATTTGCAACTATTTTGAATATTTGTATCATTATGCATAATCTAGACCATTTATTTAGTTATATATATATACACACACACACTAAACCAAACGCAATATTGATTATTGAGTAATATTATTTCTTCCATTGTGTGTATTTATTTTGGTAATTGTATTGTTTTCATTATGATAATTTATTTTTAGTAGGTTATCTAATTTTGATGCTGATTCTAAATTAAAATCTTATTTTTATTGTTATTTTTAATGTTGGTTAAGTTGATTAAAAAATCATAAACCACAAACCGCACTCAAACTACGTAGTTGTATTAATTCCACTTTAAAGGTCCCCGGGCCATGTCTCCCCTTAAGGACAAGCGCGGCTCTGATACTATCCATAATTAAAGTAGGAAGAAAAGTAATGATAAAATCATAAAAGTGATTGCTTGAAAAGGAAATTTTAGAAACAAAACAATTTTTTTTGGAAGACAAAAAAGAAAAGCAGTACACTAATATTTGGAAGGATAAGTCTCATGTAAGACAATCATACGGATCTTGATTCGTAAGACGGAGTCTCACTCTCTTACCGCTCAACTCATCAATACGCGATAGGTCGGATAAAGAAGACTGCTTACAAAAAATTATCGTAAGTTCATCTTACCTAAGTTTTTACCTATTCGAAATGGAAGGAGTGTTATTTCACTTACCTCCAATTACTTTATTTTATATTTAAAAGCAAAGGCGGAACTTACACAAATTTTACCAAAGAAAAAATAAGTACAAGGAAGGGAACGACCATCCCTGTCCTAAAAAGGAAGTAAACTCAGTTGTACCTTTAGAACGAAATACGCCACTTTAATTGGACGTAATATTTTACCCTATAAGATTTAATGGTACAATATATAATAAGGTCATAACCACTTAATTGAATCAAATCATATCTAACTAATTGGTTGAGTCTATTTTGGTCCAAAAATTGAAGGAAAATAAAATTATTGATTTGGTTCGCTTTGGAGTTTTTGAGACCGACCAAACCAAAACCGGCCGCACCGTGAAATCGAGCCTAAGGTTAATCATCTCAACCCTTCCTTTG
>CM028378.1:2544642-2599768 GCA_013146195.2 Codonopsis lanceolata
GGCCGCTCTGTCCAGAAGGTGGCGAGGCTGCACTCTTCGCGAGGCTGAGGGGTCGAGGCTGCTCCATCCTTTGTATCCTCATCCCCCTGCGTGGCGTGCCTCCCAAGGCCGTCGGTGTTGTTGATTGACCGTTGATCCTTCCTTGAGAGAGATCTAAGTCAATTGCGAGAAGAGAGGAAATGGCTCTTTGGTGATGAAGAGATGAAGATGAAGAGGTAGAGCATCTTTGGTCGGTACCTCTCGCCGATGGGGAAATACGTGGTCGGGAGGAGGGTTCCCGGTTTCGAGGAAGTTAGGATTCCTGGCTGGCCGATAACTTTGAGCTGCTGCCGACCAAGATGTGGCAGGATGGGCCAGGATTATTCCGATGTTCAGCACTTGGGGGCTTTGATTTTCGCCCGTGATAACATCATTTCTACGCCGGCCAGAGGGGAGTGGTGTCAGTGCCCAATTTGGTGGAATAATGAACTCACTCGACTTGGCTCGGATACTTGGTCGTTTCGGTTTGGTGTGGCGGGGGTAAGCCTCTTTCCTTCCTTTAACTTTTGGTTTATCTCATTCGTTTTTTGTTCGGTACTTTCATTCGATTGGATCAGAAGGCTTGCGCCATGGTGAAGTCGTTGTCGACTGCCTTGCTCTCTCGGTCAGTGAATGGTGAAAAAGAAGCTGCTACTGGAAGCCTGCTCACATGAGGATGACATGAACGCTTCAAGGCTAGGTCGCGGCCCTCGAAAGCGGCACAACAATCAAAAGGCGACAAAGTTGAACGAGGCGGTGAAGCTTGTGGAGGAAGTGAAAGGGCGTCAAACAAGTTGTACGATCGGGTCGACGAGCTCTCGGCGAAGTCTTACCGGACCAAATTAAACTTTCTTCTACTCACGGAGAGTGAGGCGATGGATGGCGAAAAGGATGCCGCTTCAGCACAAGTAATCGGGGTTCTGGCTTAACCTGAGGCAAATGTGGTCGTGCAAGACTTTAGGGATAGAAGCTTTCTGATGAATTGGTGCCGTATTACACTAAAGGTTTCTAAGATATCCTCCGACGCGCCAGCCTTACTTGAGTACCGATGGGGGAGTTAGTCGATTGGGGACTTGAGCCTTTCTCCGGTTCATTTGTTCGTCAAGGACATGTCTTGGTTCCTTATCAGGACGACGAGCTCAAGCCATGTTAGGAGTGACCCGAGGCCGGCCTCGGATGAGCTGGGCGCCTCGCCCCTTCGGGACGCTAACGCTGCCGGCCGTGATCGATGCCATCAATGAAGAGAAATGACGCCCTTTGACCCCGAGCCGACCATGCACTTTCCTCGGTGAGCAATCTAACAGCGGGAGACTGGCCGATGACGCCGAAGCGCCGAGCACCGAGCTCCCTTCCCGGCCCGACCCTCCCCTCTCAATTTATTGCCTCGCCACGCAGTGATTTTAGGCCTTCGTGCCAGTGTAACAAACAATTATTTCTTTGACAGTTTTGCTTAACTTTCTTCTTTTTTACTGATTATCGATGATGGGCCTGCCATTTGGTTACTTTGCTTCTTTGTGATCCTTGCAGTTTATGAGAATGTCCAACTTTTTTAGAGTTTGTTTGTAATTTCGAAGGGGCCTATCTTCATGTGTCGAAGATAGGTCTTTTTCTGGGCCTGTCCTCGTATACCGAGGGCAGGTCTTTTATGGGCCTATCCTCGCACACCGAGGATAGGTCTTTTCTGGGCCTATCCTCGTATACCGAGGATAGGTCTTTCGGGCTTATCCCTCGATATTTGTAGATAGGTCCGGCCTATCGTATACCCAGGATAGGTCTGGCCTATCCTCGTATACCGAGGATAGGTCTTTTTCGGGCCTATCCTCGTATACCGAGTGATAGGTCTTTTCCGGGCCTATCGTCAGATACCGAGGATAGGTCTTTTCCTCGCCCCTCGTATACCGAGGATAGGTCTTTTTTCGCCTATCCTCGATACCGAGGATAGGTCTTTGGGCCTATCCTCTACCGAGGATTCTGGCCTATCCTCGTATCCCGAGGATAGGTCTGGGCCTATCCTCGTATACCGAGGATATACCGAGGTCTTTTTCTGGCCTATCCTCGATACCGAGGATAGGTCTGGGCCTATCCTCGTATACCGAGGATAGGTATTTCTGGCCTATCCTCGCATACCGAGGATAGGTCTTTTCTGGGCCTGTCCTCGTATACCGAGGATAGGTCTTTTGTTTTTAACAAGTGAGGCTTTCTTCGCGTGCCGAGGGAAAGTCTTATCTTGGTAACACAAAACATAATAGAATTTCTTCATTCCTCTATTCAATTGTCATAGGTTACATCATTGATAATATTTCTTTAAGTGATCGGCGTGCCACGGGTTCTTTAGTGGTGTTCCGTCTGTTCTCGCTTAGTCGGTACGTCCCTTCTGACAACTCGTCACCCTAAGTGGTCCTTCCCACCTGAGAGAGCTTGTTTCGCCGAGCTTTTTGCCCGTTGCTTCAATCTTTCTTAAGACCCAATCTCCTACCGAAAAGCTCCTGGCCCGACCTTCTTGTCATGGTTTCTCTTTGTGAGCCTCTTGTAGTTGATCATCCTTAGTCTTGCCTCACCCGCTTCTCCTCAATGTTGTCGAGGTCCAATAATCTTGACAGCTCGTTTTGACTTTGGTCGAAGAAGGTGACTCTCGCCGTGGGAGCGCTTAGTTCGACCTGGAGCCACGGCTTCCGATCCAGGTAAGCGCAAAAGGAGTTTCGCCTCAGAGCCGTGATCGGTGGTCCCCGATGCCCCATAAGACGATTGGCAACTGCTCGAGCCACCCCCTTTTCTCATCCAAATTTCGAGGCGTGTAAAATTTTCTTGCTTTCTCGCCTCTACCGACCATTATGCCCCCTGGGTGAGCTACAAGACATCCTGTGTTTGACATTTACCCTTTCGCAGCCGTGAATTTTTTGGAGAACTGGGTACCATGGCTCCTGAGACTACTACTCGAGGAAGACCAAATCGGCAGAAGATCTGCTCGTATACGAATCTTACCGCCTGATCCTCGGTGATGCTGGCCAGGGGCTTGGCCTCTACCCATTTAGTAAAGTAGTCAACGGCTACTATGATGAACTCGCATCCGTGTTTGGCCTTGGGGAAGGGACCGATAAGGTCTATCCCCCACATATCGAACGGCCATGCCGCGATCACCTGTCCGAGGTATGGATGGGAGTCTAGGAATATCTCGCAAAATCTTTGACATTTGTCACATTTCTTCACGTATTCTGGCCGCTCTCTTCTCATGCCTCTGGCCAAGTAGTATCCGTGAAAATTGATCTTATCTCGCTAAAGTTCTGCTCCCGTGTCCTCGTGATTCCCCTTCATGAACCCCGCCTAGGAGGCCTTGCGACCGCTTCGGTCTTACACAAATGGGCTAGGCTTCAGATTGATCGCTTCAGACAAAGATTCCCCCAATAACCGAGTACCTAAGATGCTCTGCTTTCTTACCATCCTCGTGCCTTATCCTTATCCCCGGGTAGAATACCTTGCTCGATGTAGTCCTCGATTCCCGGCAACGGAACCACTTGATCACGCCAAGAGATGGGTGATTACACGTGGAGTATACGTGGGGTTGGTCCAGGTAAAGACTATCGCTGAGCGGCTGAGGGTGGATATCCGGGTCTGTTGGCCGCTGTTGGTTTCCCAATCGCCTTCCTTGGTTTCTTGAGTGAGCCCCTGCCAAACAAGAGAAAACACCTGGCCGTGTGAGTGAGCCGAGGTTATCCAGCCTAAAGCCCTCCGGCGTGAGAGTCAGTCTAAGGGATAACAATGGAGTGAACAGCGCAAGCGCACTCGTGATCACCCTTAGCAATCTGTGTTTAGTTGTGAGCTCAAAGTAAGGAATATACCAAGCGTGAACAGTGTCATACCTTGTGAAGTTGGTTACTTCCCTTTTATACCCTCTCCGTGTTTGGCTTGCCAAACAAGCAAGGAGCGCACGTTGAGACAGATGCTGGTCGCCGAGATGGCCGGCTCTATTGGTTCTCTCTTTTCGGTTTGTCGAGTATCAAAGTGTGTCAACGCAGTGGAGCGGCGCAAGCAGAAAGACGTTGGTGTTCCTCCAATCGAACGAGGCCACCTGGGCGCATTTTGTACTATGCCGACGTTTCTTCGCCTCCGGCCTCGGTTGACTTAAGTCCCCGCTTCCTCCTTGGTGGCCTGGCCAGGGTCGAGGACCGATCATGTGAGGTCCGCCTGGTGACAATTGGCTAGTCTAGAATACTCGCTCGGCCTGTGCCGCCTCGGGCGGTGCTCGGTGATCGAGATGGTCGTCGAGCTGCGCCACGTCGGCGTAGTGGCCAGGTGTCGCTGTTCTAACGGCCACGTGTCTGTCACGTGGAAGGCGAGTGGTTGAGTCCCTTCAGGGTGGAAAATATTTATCCCATTACAATGACCAGAAACTATAATCAAATTGTTTTTGCCTACTGGTGTCATCACCTACCACCATGATCATAATTCTAATATACTGTAACTAAACATTATGCACAGTTTTCATACAAATCTCAGCAATAACATAAAGAAACTTAACCAAATTAAGGACCACTTCACTTTGCCTTACACCCAACACAGTTTTTAAACTTGTGCTTAGTCACTTTGTCTGTTTACTGATGATTATCACGAAGTGTAATGCAAGTCTCACACTGAATACTACCAGAGTAAGTAAGGAGAATCGAAAACCTATTGAAACACCAAAATCCATAAGTTATCACTGAAGATTTTACCTCTCCAGAATTAACAGTGATGATATGGGGCGTGAAGCTAGCACCAACAGAGCATGAAACCCAATCACCTGAACAAAACTTTGAAGATTAGTACGGTGCAGTGAGAAACCTTCCCGCAATGCAATTCTGACCTACTTATCTACCAGTAAAAACAACATAAACGTACGGTAAAAAATTAGTGATCTATCTCGTATTGGTGAGTTGAGCGGTAAGAGAGTGAGACTCCGTCCTACGAATCAAGATCCATATGATTGTCTTACATGAGACTTATCCTTCCAAATATTAGTGTACTGCTTTTCTTTTTTGTCTTCCAAAAAAAATTGTTTTGTTTCTAAAATTTCCTTTTCAAGCGATCACTTTTATGATTTTATCATTACTTTTCTTCCTACTTTAATTATGGATAGTATCAGAGCCGCGCTTGTCCTTAAAGGGGAGACATGGCCCCGGGGACCTTTAAAGTGGAATTAATACAACTACGTAGTTTGGTACGGTTTTGTGGTTTATGATTTTTTTTAATCAACTTAACCAACATTAAAAATAACAATAAAAATAAGATTTTAATTTAGAATTAGCATCAAAATTAGATAACCTACTAAAAATAAATTATCATAATGAAAACAATACAATTACCAAAATAAATACACACAATGAAAGAAATAATATTACTTCAATAATCAATATTGCGTTTGGTTTAGTGTGTGTGTGTGTGTGTGTGTATATATATATATATATATATATATATATATATATATATATATATATATATATATATAACTAAATCAATGGTCTAGATTATGCATAATGATACAAATATTCAAAATAGTTGCAAATGTTATATACTTCATCCGTCCCTAAATTATCATCCTCCTTTCTTTTTTCGTCCGTCTCAAAATAATTGTCCACTTTGAAACTTACTTTTTTAGAACATCACTTTTACCACTTTACCCTTACTTTTTCATCATACTTTAATTATGGGCCACATGCACATGGGCTTTAAAGAAAACTACACATTAAACTAATATTAATAATTCAGTCAAATAGATTTTCTTAAACATACGAGTCAACCGACAATAAATTAGGGACGGAGGGAGTAATATATTTCATAGAATAAATAAATAAATAAAAATATATAAATCGATTCGATTTGATACAAAAAATTATGAACTGAATGATTTGATTTGATACAAAAAAAATTAATTGATTTAATTCGATTCAAGTGGTTCTATTTACCCCGTAGTTACGAGGGCGGCATAATAAACCTAGTAATGTCGTAGAATGACACTGATCCAAACTCAAACTAAGGTATACCGTATACATACTGTACGCACCCATTATCACACATATTGCTCCTCTTGACTAATGATTATTTGCTGATTCTTGCCTATACCTAATGATTCTGGGGACCAATGTACTTTTCGGCGCAATTACTATCTGCCCCCTCGCAATTACTTTCTGCCCTCTCACAGAGACACAGGCCACACCCATCATTTCTCAAATTTGTTATTTTTTTAATTATTTATTAATAAGAATATTTTTATATTTTAATTTTCAAAAATAAATTATCGAAATGGAGGGAGTAATTGGGTAAAATTACTACAACAATATTGTTCTATTAAATATAATAGGGTCAAATATTTACAACCAGTTAGGAGTAATAAAAATAGATCGGTAGATCTCCTGTAACAGATCTTAATTAGTTTGTAAGACGTGACCTTACTCTCTCCTAATTTAACTCATCAACATACGGTGGGTCGAGTCAAATGGAACCATCTTACGTAAAATATTTTTAAAACCGTATTTCCTACGTTTTTTCCATAAAAATAATACTCATTTCGTTCCAAAATTATTATCGAGCTTTACTTTTTTGTTTATCGCAAAAAAATTACTCCCTCTGTTTTCAAATTATCGTCTTCCTTTTTTTTTTCGTCCGTTCTAAAATAATTATTCTCTTTCAAAACTTTTCCTTTATGAAAAATATTTTTTATCATTTTACCCTTATTTTTCTAACTACCTTAATTATGGTCGCATACTCAAGGGTATTAAAGAAAACTACGTTTTTCACCAATATTTATAATATAGTCAATTATTTTTTATTAAACGGTGTATCGGATCATTGAGGATAATAACTTGAAAACGAAGGGAGCATATTGTTTCTAAAGTGTTTTTTATATAAACAATCATTTTTACGATTTTACTCTTGATACTTTAATTATGAGCCAAATATTCATAATCTTTAAAGATCGAAATGATATGTTATACTAATATTAATAATCTAAGTCTAAGTATTTTATTTTTGAAAAACTCGTGTCATGCATGAAACATAATAATAATTTTGAAACCAAATGTGTAGGAATTTTGGTACTAATATGAGTGGTTGGTCATAAATTCATAATAATCTTCTGATCAGCTCTCTGCCTTTGATTCTGCAGTAAGGGGACCATGCAAGCTTTTGATTTTATTCCTTCTTACAGATATCGTCGCAGCAGTTTCACTACTCGCATGATCCTGACACTCTCTCCCCCTCTTAATTTTTACCAGCTTCCATTAATTTAATTTCCCTAGCTCTCTCTCTCTCTCTCTCTCTCTCTCTCTCTCTTCGTGGAGAGATCGATGGCAATATAAATGGTTGAGCCAAATGTTGTTAAAGCATAATATATAGACAAGCCATTTACATCTGTGCAGGCATATTGATCAAGTGGTTAGTGACTGTTCTTTCTACTCAAATGTTTCAGTTCAAGGTATCCCACTTACATATCTGTTTGCTTTCTCTATCGGATCAGTTTTCTTCTTGCATCTTTGTTTTCGAATGTTTGATGCTAATTTGTAAATTTTAAGATTTTCGATGATGATATTCTTGTCAAAAATAATATATTTTAGATCTCAAGGTCAAAGGAGTGTTAGTGAGCTCTGCATTGGCATACATACATTAATACATATATATTTGATATTTCTCGTGGATATGTTTATATATAACGGTGCAGGTGCAGATCGATGATCGATCTCACTTAGCTTGCATTTTTCCCGAGCGTTTGGCTATTAGCCTTAAGATGGATATACAGTTTAACTATATAACTTATTGAAATTGTTTGTTGTGTGATTTAGGACTCGACAACTGGGGACACTGGATATCTTCGAAATATCTGGTTGCTTATCATGTGCCTATGGGCAGTGGATGACGATGGTGGCGATGATGACGATGGTCGTGATGATGAGGCGATGGGTGGTGGTGACAATGGTGGCGACGATGATGATGAGGCTATGAATGGTGGCAATGGTGACGACGTCGATGATGATAATTACATAGAGGTTGATCTGGATGGGGTTTCTTCTATTGGTTGGATGGAAAAAATGATTGAGTGTCTTGAATATTGCAAGGAATATGTTGATCATTACGTATCAGGGTATTCGGGTGAATTACATGACATTTTAGAAGCAAACCACTTCCCCATTCAGGTGCTTGCACCAAGTGAAAATATGGACCAAGACGAAAGGTTGGAGCTCATGAGAAAGTATTTTGGAGATGCCGTAGATAAATACGTCGTTGCTTTAGGGGAAGCTGAAGAACGAGGGGAGGCTGAACCCAGAATTCCAAATGTTGGGATTGAACTCAGCATCCTCGAGGAGTTTCTGTTGTTTGAAAGGACTATGAAGGACAAAATTCGGTCTCGTGGGTGTTTATATGAGCATGATATACATGATAGGGCATTAGCGGTGCGACCACTTTTTGGAAACTGTTCATGTCCCGCCCACTTGTGCTTACCATGCTACATTGAGCGTAAGGAGAAGTGGGATACTGACGGAATAACATTGTCATGTCCATTTTGTGGAATGCCGTTTTCAGAAGAAGAAGACCCTGAAGTTTTTGGTTTCGATGGCGACGATGAAGATGAAGATGAAAAGGACGAAGATGAGGAAGATGAAGATGAAAAGGACGAGGACGAGGACGAGGATGAGGAAGATGAAGATGAAGAGGACGAGGACAATGAAGATGAAGATGAAGATTGAAGATGAAGATGAAGATGTCGAGGAGGAGGAGGACGAGGACATGGACATGGACAAGACCATACCCTTTCGCGAAGACAATGGCAGTGATGATGATGGTGCATAGACATGCTTATTTCCTATACAAATTATATAATTGAAGGGATACATAACTAGTATTAAACTTGATTATAATTATAAAAATATTTGATTATAGTCAATATTATATATGAAGGGTAAAGCTGAAAGGTTAAAGAGATTGTTTGTTTAATTTTTGAAAATGGAGTCTTTAAGTAAAACATCTTAATATATAATAGTTGTCTTTTTTTTTTTTTTTTTCTAAAACCAAATAAGTGATTTGGATTCATAACTTAGGTTATGATTAGTTGTACATCCTAAAATTTGTACATACATCGCTGTGTTTCGATTTGGGGTTTTGTTTTCGTTTTCGGAGTTTTTTAACTTTGTAATTATTAAAATAAAAAGAAAGAGAGAGTGAGAAAAATAATATGACATGAATAAGAAAATGAAAAACAATAATATCCCCCAAAAAGTTAGGAAGCAAACGCAAGAGTATGCAATATTGTTATATATATATATATATATATATATATATATATATATATATATATATATACTGCACTATAGTTGTGTCACCTCATCACCTTTAAATAAATCTTTATTCTAAAGCATCCATGTGGAAAATTCTAAAAACTTTTGGTTTCTAGTCATTAGCTAATAATAATACATAATAATAATCAATATGATAAGTGGTATTAGTATTAGTATATATAACTTCTTCTATTGTCAATAATAGAAAGTTTATATTTAAAAACTTTTGCAATTAACATTACTTCTAATCAATGTGAGATAAAACTCTTCAAGGTTAGATATTACTTCTAATGACTCACTTTTAACATCATACTTTAAGTTTTTATATCTTATTCATCCAAAACTTGATTTGGACAAATTTAACATCATACTTTAAGCTTTGATATATTATTCATCCAAAATTTAATTTGGACAAATAAATATATCATTTCGATGTTCTTGACAAGTAGAACACATTTGCACAATTATTTTTGTCAACAAACAAATAACACGTAAAGAAATTTGTGCCTCAAGTTGCACAATTTCTTTCACTAAAAACACTAATTTTTTAATAAGTATTATACTTTAAATATTGATATCTTATTCATCCAAAACTTGATTTGGATAAATAAATATATCATTTCGATACTCCCACCGAGTTGAACACAAATGCGCAATTACATTTACCAGCAAACAAATAACAAGTAAAGAAATTCGTGCCTCAAGTTGCACAATTTCTCTCACTAAAAATACTATTTTTTAACAAGTATTATACTTTAAGTCTTGATATCTTATTATCCAAAACTTGATTTGGACAAATAAATATATCATTTTGATACTTTCACCTAGTAGAATACATTTGCGCAATTACCTTCGTTAACAAACAAATGACACGTAAAGAAATTCGTGCCTCAAGTTGCACAGTTTATTTCACTAAAAACACTAATTTTTTCAACAATAGAAAAGACGTATCCCACATTGGTTAGAAATTGATGTTGGTTTTAAAAATTCTATTATTAAGTACCAATAGAAGAAATGCATCATACATTGGTTGGAAAGTGATGTTGATTTTCAAAGTCACTAGAAAACCAAAAGTTTTTAAAGTTTCCACATGGATGCTTTAGAATGAAGATTTATCCAAAGGTGGTGAGGTGGCACAACCATAGTGCTTTTCACCAACTTTATATATATATATATATATATATATATATATTGTGACGACCCGACCCGGACCCCAATGCGAGATCCCGAGTCGTGCCGTCCAAATAATCAATAACACAAGCATGCATAAGTAGGATTATAAAATTCATGTGGCGCAACATCGCATACAAACAACAACTCGACTACACTTGGCCGGAAAAACAACCTAAAATAAACAAGTCATCGGCGACGTTACAGCCGGAACCCAACAACTACTCCTACAATTATTAACACATGCTTATAATAACCTCAACGGCCACAACATGCCGGAGACAACAACAACAACAACGATTAAACGAGCTTTAGCGGAAGAAAACCGTAGTGAACCATACACATATAAACAGGCTCGACATATAAGTCGGCATACCAAAAGATTACAAGTGTTAAATAGTTAAGTTACAACAACAACACAAACCCCAAGCCAAGTCTACATGACTTGCTTCCCAACGTCCTTTCCAAAATAAAAGTCTAACAACAAGTCCAAAAGATCAACCTTGAGGTTACAAACAACCAAACGTGGAATAAGCGAGTCTATCTCGTAACGTCTCCTCGGCTCGGATCTAAGGAAAGACAAAGCAAACAAATAGGGTAAGTCGAAAGACTTAGTAAGTTACTACAATGCATGTTCATGTTATATCATGACGTTTATCTCAGTTATAATACATGATCATCATATAGCACGTAGCACATTGTTCACATAAGTGCGAGAAATTAAATCATACAAGTAGGATATGATATAGTCACGCCGCCAGTAGCTCCCGCAATAAAACTTTATTATACTTTATCGTGCAACATTGATGCTCTGTGAATGCATCAACTTTTATCAAGTACCACTCGATCTAGATAGCAAGCCAATGCGGCACTTAACTGATACGGCAAAGGGGCTACTTCCCCATTGCGGCCAACAATGGAGGTGTGTGAAGTCCTGTGCGGCGATCCATAGCGAGCACGAATCCCATAATTCGTGAAGGCGATGCATCGTCCCACCTTGACCCAATAAACAAACCAAATAATGCCAGCTGGACTCAATGTGATGCACAAGTAGATATTTACTTGACTAAACCAATCAAAGACCGAATTCGACAAGAGCGAACTCGACCAACCAAGTAGGGTATTAATCTCTACTATAAAATCATATCAAGGCAATTAAATTGCACAAAACCAACCTTTCATAAAAACTTGTTATAAACAATCAAACCAATCTCATACTTGAGTAAACCAAATCAAAAGGTGTTCAAACTTCGTAGGGATTGAAACTAGAGTTCAACACGTTCAAATATTCCCTAGAGTCGACTCCGTTGAGTCTTTGCTCTAAATTCCCAAATTTGGAGAAATTGAAGCTATGTGCTTCATAACCCAACCTAGGTCATTTCTAGGTTCAACAAGGTATTAAATTCACCAAGGCAATGCAAAGTGATTCATGTATATCATAGAGTTCAATAATGAGGATAGAACACATATAACATACAACATATCATGTAGGCTCAATTTAGGTCATTCTCACTTAACAACATTTTCATCAACAATTACAATACATGTTTCTAACATGTTCAAAACCATAAATAAACAAGATACAAGAATTTTATAAACTTTCATAGGCAAGAAACCAACCTATACATGCTCCTAACAAGCTCAAAATCTCAACATACAAGAAGATAGCATAGGAAGCATACATGTGTCCTCATTGACCTCAACCACCATAGGCTTTGTTTCCTTAGGGTCAATGAGAACTCAAAGAAGAAGAAGAAGAAGGTAACTTACTTGCTATACTACACCAAAGAAAGCAATGGAAGAAACTAATCGGATAGAAATGCTCCTCTTCTTGAGCTCTACAACTTTAATGAAGGTAGCTTGGGCAAATGATGAATGGATGAGGGAAGACCAAGAGATTAGCTCCAAGAAGCCATGGAAGAGCTAGAGAGAAGATGAAATTCGTTTTTGGAAGAGTGAGGGTGAGAATGAGAGTCAAAAATCTGAAATGTGGTTTATATTGGTCTAATTTTTTAGTGGGACAAGTGTCAACAACTTGTGGTCCCTTTTTAAATCTGATTTGTGGCTTAATGACCCACTAATGAACTCTTAACTCATCATTAAAATTAGTTAGGGATGTTAGGACTTAAGTTGGAAGGGTTATGGAGGTTTAGGATAGGTTTAAATATGGGTTCAAGGGGTACAAATCGTCCAATTCCGAAACAGGGGAAAAAAATCCCGTAACAGACAAGCAGGTGAGGCGGGCGCCTCACCCAAGCCATGCCGCCTCAACTACCGAGGCTACTCCCAAGTTCAGACCACTCGCAATTGCTCCTGCATTTGAGGCGGGCGCCTCACCCATGCGCCTCGGCTCCAGAACCTCTAAAACTTGATCTAAACTTGATCTAAATGGTCCCAAACTTTTGGGCAACCATTCTAAGGTCTAACCCTACTCAAAACAAGTCGGAAACGCACCCGAACAACCCCCGGAACAAGATAGAACAAGGTTCAAACCACGCGACGAATGAACAACGAATCATACTACAATCAAACACCAATCAAACTAGGATATCTTGGGCATGAAAAAGGTTTGTTTCAACGTGATTAAGACCTGATTACAAAGCCAAGAACACAACGAACTCTTCGTACGTCGAAATAGAAGCAAATACGAGCAACGAGAGGAATCGCTAAGGCCAAATTCAACGCGATTAAACCGGCGATTCAACAAACAAGTTTATATGATTCTAAACATGTTATGGACTTCTAGAATGGCTTAGGAATGATTCTAAAACATTTATATATCAAGTAAACAAGCTCACAATCAACCAAGAAAGTATAAAGACAAGCATAGAATGCACATGCAAGATTATGGGGCGTTACATATGTATATATATATATATATATATATATATATATATAAGATGTATATTATTATTACCAATAGAAGATGTAGCTAGAAAATGATGTTGAGTTTAAATTATTTTATACTAGATCTGCGTACCCGTGCCTATGGCACGGTTCTAGTATATATGATTTCGTCAATTGAAATGACAATGTCTAAATAAAAAGTGTAATTTTAAACTCGACTCATAATTGAGTTTTATGTAACTGACCCATGACCGCTAATAATATTAATTGTAGGGGGTGGCTTTGTAAAAACTAAAAGATGATTGATCATTATATTAATTGTAGGGGGTGACTTTGTAATTGAGAGTTAAAAGTGGATAACTACTCTCACACATGTGAATGTGAGGATGAATCACAACCATTAATTTTTTAAAGATAATATAATCTCAACCTCTAAATAGCTTTAGTCAATTGCACATGTGTGAGTATGATCTCTATTATATTATAGATTAGTATCAATAAAAGAGATGTATAACACATTATTTAAAAAGAAAATGTTAGATTTTAAGGTCTTTAGATTAAAGACTTTCACTTTTACAAGAGATGTATCTCACATGGTTACAAAATATTTTACTATTATTACCAATAGAAGAGATGTATCACACATTGGTTAGAAATTGATGTTTATATTAAAAATATTATTATTAATTACTAATTGAAAAGATGTATCATACATTTGTAATAAAGTGATGTTTGTTTTCAAAGTTTTTTGATAAAAAAATTCTACCATTATTACCAATAGAAGATGTATATCTCACATTGGTTAAAAAATTATGTTGATTTTTAATTATTTTATTTTAGATTATAAAAAAGACTTACTATTATTAGCAATATAAGATATATATTTTTGGTTTTCTAACCATTAGCTAATAATAATACATAATAATAATCAATATGATAAGGGGTATTAGTATTAGTATATATAACTTATTATATTGTCAATAGTAGAAGACTTATTTTTTAAAAAAAAATTACAACTAACATTACTTCTAACGAATATGAGATAAAACTCTTCAATGTTAGATATTACTTCTAATGACTCACGTTTAACATCATACTTTAAGTTTTGATATCTTATTCATCCAAAACTTGATTTTGACAAATAAATATATCATTTCGATATTTTTGACGAGTAGAACACATTTGCACAATTACTTTTGTCAACAAACAAATGACACGTAAAGAAATTTGTGTCTCAAGTTGCATAATTTCTTTCACTAAAAACACTAATTTTTTAATAAGTATTATACTTTAACTCTTGATATCTTATTCATCAAAAACTCGATTTGGACAAATAAATATATCATTTCGATACTCTCACCGAGTAGAACACATTTGCGCAACTACCTTCGCCAACGAACAAATGACACGTAAAGAAATTCATGCCTCAAGTTGCACAATTTCTCTCACTAAAAACACCAATTGTTTTAACAAGTATTATACTTTAAGTCTTGATATCTTATTATCCAAAAATCAATTTGGACAAATAAATATATCATTTTGATACTCTCATTGAGTAGAACACATTTGCGCAATTACCTTTATCAACAAACAAATGACACGTAAAGAAATTTGTGCCTCAAGTTGCACAATTTATTTCACTAAAAACACTAATTTTTCAACAGTAGTTGAGATGTATCCCACATTGGTTAGAAATTGATGTTGGTTGGAAAGTGATGTTGATTTTCAAAGTCACTAGAAAACTAAAAGTTTTTAAAGCTTCCACATAGATGTTTTAGAAAGAAGATTTATCCAAAGGTGGTGAGGTGGCAGAACCATAGAAAATGATTTTTACTTATACACATTTGATAAAATATTTTTACCATTATTACCATTAGAAGATGAATATCTCACATTGGCTAGAAAATGATGTTGAGTTTAAATTATTTTATATTATTACCAATAAAAGAGATGTATAAAACATTGTTTAAAAAGAAAATGTTAGATTTTAAAGTCTTTAGACTAAAGACTTTCACTTTTACAAGAGATGTATCTCACATGGTTACAAAATATTCTACTATTATTACCAATAGAAGAGATGTATCACACATTAGTTAGAAATTGATGTTTGCATTAAAAATATTATTATTAATTACTAATTGAAAAGATGTAGCATACATTTGTTATAAAGTGATGTTGGTTTTCAAAGTTTTTTGATAAAAAACTTCTACCATTGAAAATTATCAATAGTTATAAAAGAGTTTTTGTATCTTACATTGTTTAAAAATGAATTATGATTTTAAAAGTTTTTAACAAAATGAATTCTAATATTATTATCAAGTTAAATGTTAATTTTAAATGTATTTAGATTAAAAAATTACTATTATTATTAATACAAAATATGTATCTCACGTTAGCTAGAAACTTATATTGATTTTAAAAGTATTTAGGTAAAAAAATCGTTTAATAGTATTAACAATATAAAAAAATTATAACCATGGAAGAGATTAACAATCTAATTATAATATTTAAAAGTTATATTATTATTACAAATATATATATATATATATATATATATATATATATATATATATATATCCCACATTATATCCGTGCATAGCACGGGCTAAATAACAAGTAAATTACTCATTCTGTTCCTGCAAAGAGTCTCGTTTGGAAAACCAATTTTTTTAAAAATTTATATATATATATATATATATATATATATATATATATATATATATATATATATATATAAAGTTGGTGAAGAACACTATGGTTGTGCCACCTCATCCATTTTAGATAAAGCTTGATTCACATGCATCCATATTTGACTTTTTATATTTTAGTCATTATCTAATAACAATATATATCAACAATTATTATGATAATGAGTATTAAGCTATAGTTATCCATATTATAAAACAGCTAGGTAATTTACTAGGGCTATTTAGAGGTTGAGATTAAATTATCTTAAAAAAATTAACGGTTGAGATTCACCTTTACGTTCACATGTGTGAATAGTCACCCCCTACAATTAATATTATGAGCAGTGACCTCTTTTTTTCCCCTATGTTTTATCTTCACATTACAAAATCACACCCTACGATTAATCTTCTGAACAATCAACCCTTATAAAACATCAATTCATCAACTATCACTTGAAGCAATGGATCCCTTAACTGTAACATTTTTTGCCCCTAAGGGGGTGGCCCAGTGGTAGACATGAGACTTCACAAAGTCTGAGGTCTCAGGTTCGATCCCTTCCCATGCCCCCCTTAGGAGGGAAAAAAATTAAAAAAAAAACTGTAACATTTTTTTAAAAAATCGCACCTTATATTTAGGCACTGTCATTTTAATTGACAAAATCAGATATATTGGCACCGTGTCATAGGTACGGGCATGAAGATCTAGTATATAATAATAGAGATGTTTATCTAAAAACTCTTCACAATAAACAATAGCTAGAAGCTTGAGCCAGGAGACGAAAGGACTACCGTTTCTCCCCCTTCTCGCCTCCCTCTCTCTCGGGGTTTTCTACTTTTGTTTTAGTCACTTACTATTTTGCGGCTCCCTCGCTCTTTCTACTTCTCTCCTTTGCAACTCCAGCCTCCGCCATCTCACCCTCCCCTCAAGTCGCCGTCGCCGAAAGCAACTCTCTCAATCCGCCGCCCTCTTTGTAAAATTTGTAAGTTTCTCTCTATCATGTAACTTTCAAATTTGTGTTTTATGACTTTGACAAAATTGTTTCTATCTCCTTTAATATGAAAGAAAGTATCCAGCTCTGAATTGGACTTGGACCGAGCCAACATTGAAGATTACCTCCCCATTGATTCAATTTAAGAACCCCACGACAAGATTCGATTGTAAAATTCCTCCCCCCTTCTCTTTCCTTTTCTCTTTTTGTATCCAAATGGGTGTGTTATTTTATATATATATATCTCTAGATCAGTTTTCTTGAGAGGTAATTAGTCACTAATTACAAATGATAGGATACAAATCAAAGGAGCATCTAAATTTTGGACCATTTATGGAAGAAGGGAATCTGGTGCAAACTAAGAAATACTAAATCTCAACACCTAAGCAGGTATTCTTTTCGATGTCACTTTTATGCCTTAAAACATATTAATACTTTGAATCGTTCAAAAGTAAGCAGTAAACAGATCTTAAAAACTCCCGAATTAATTCCTCCATCTTTTCTTTCCTTTTCTTTTTCTGTATCTAAATGGGTGTGTTATTTTATATGTGAATGAATCAATGTAGATTAATATTTTCTTCCAGCTCTGAATTGGACTTGGATCGAGCCAACATCGAAGATTATGTAATACCCTGATAATTTTAGCAAAATATTAATTGGTGTTAATTAATATTACAATCGTTTTGGACCTATAAAATTAATGTTATAACTATTTTATGTTAATTTAATGGTTTGAACTTATTTAGTATAAGAGAAATTGATATTGGGAAAACTTAATTGTATTATTGATGTAGTATTGTATATATACAAGAGGAATCCTAACCTAACTTGGAGACCAAGATAATTACAATATGGAAAGGATTACAACACTAAGTAGGAAAGGAAATCATATACAAATAAAAGTAATATTCTAGTAATCTTCTATATCTTCTATATATTTCTATCATTTAGTACCTAATTAAATTGGTTTGAGCTTGGCCCATTTGTGACTAGATTTAATTGTAATTCCATGTTAATATTACCTAATTAAAATGAGTCCATTTAATGTTAGGGTTAGGAAACCTAATAGGGTTTTTATATAAATAGGGTTGAGAGGGGAGGAAAAAAGAAGAGTGCAAAAAAAAAAAAAGGCAGAGAGAGAGGGAGTCGGCGGCAGCAACACAGGTAAAGAATTTTGTTTTCCATCTTTCCTTCTCAATTGATTTGATTACATAGTATATGAAGGTATATGCATAATGTATATATAATATATATCAAAGATAAATGCAACAGTGTGTGTGTGTGTGTGCACTATTCCTTGTGTGTGTGCCAGAAGTGTGGGCAGTGTATGTGTACAGGAAGCCATAATTGCATGTATGATAGTATTTACAAAGCTAAACAAGTGAAAGTGCATGTGTGTGTACTGTACGTGTATGTGTGTGGTTGAATAATAATAATAATAATAATAATAATAATAATAATAATAATAATAATAATAATAATAATAATAATAAGGGATAATAATAATAATAATAATAATAATAATAATAATAATAATAAGGGATAATAATAATAATAATAAGGGATAATAATAATAATAATAATAATAATAATAATAATAATAATAATAATAATAATAATAATAATAATAAGGGATAATAATAATAATAAGGGATAATAATAATAATAATAATAAGGGATAATAATAATAATAATAAGGGATAATTGCATAAAAAACCCTGGCCTATTTTAGGTTTTGCAAATTGAACCCTGACAATTGTTTATAGGCATATTGAACTCCAGACTATTATTTTCAGTTCAATTCAAACCCTCCGTCTATTTCATACGTTAACTTCTAACGGGAAGGTGAGTAGGATGCCAACGTGCACCCTACGTGGATTTGGCGGCACAAATGAAGTCACGTGAATGGCATGCCTGTTGAAGGTTCGTTCATAATTTGGGGGAAATGTATCAAAATCGAATTAAAGGAAAATTAGGGCTTTATTCATTCGTACTTGAAATTAGGGGTTTCAACAAAGCTCAGAAATTAACCCGGAAAAGTGCAATTCGTTCTTGAAGATTACCTTGTCAGTAACATTAACACTCAAACAATCAAAGCAATGCGGTCTCTGAGGCTATTCAACGATTATCCTACACCCAATTACGGTATGTATATGAACCCTAAATTTTTTATTGAAAATGTAAATGATTCAATGTTCTCATCTGTTTATAATCATTTGTATTCGAGTTATAAGTTTAAAAAAATGTCTTCAACAAGCATATATATTTGTTCTTTGTTCTTTGTTGAAATGTCTCTGTATTTGTTCTTTGTTGTCTATATATTCTTTGTTGGCATGTATAAGTTTTTTTCAATTTATGTTTATATTTAAGTGGGGCAAATATAAACAAAGTTACCATATATTGTCTCTGTATTATGTCATTTATGTGATCTTCTTCAGTTTGTTTGTGGTCCACTGGAATGGTATGTGGTCCATTGCAATGATATGCATGTTACCCTATATATTAAATTGTTTTATTTTATACTTTTCAGATAAAAATGGGTCATTGTTTACTGTAAAAGTGCATCATGGTGGTCAGATCAAGTGTGACAAATATGTTGGGGGAACTGTTAATTATTTTGACAACTGTGACCAAGATGAATGGTCACTAATTGAATTGAAAGATATTGTTGAAACTTTAGCATATGATCCACAATTAGTAGACTTTTACTACAAAATAGGTGGTGAAAATGGGAAAGAATCCAGACAGATAAAGTCAGATAAGGAGGTGTTAAATTTGGAGTTTGGAAACAAGATATTGCCTTTGTACTTTATCACACATAATATTGGTCAAAGTTATGATATTTCTGGGATTGATCTAGAGTTTGATGTAGGTGTTGGTATAGACCTTGATCGAGATGAGGGCCAAGTCAATGCAGGGGATGTCAATACAGGGGATGTAGGGGATGTGTCAAATGTTAATGTTGGTAAGAGTTATGATAATGATGTGTCAAATGCTGATGATAGTGATACGTCAACTGACTTGGGAGATAATTTCATTGATAGTGACTATGATGTTGAGGATGATAACTTATTTGATGACAATGTTGATAAGGATGTTGAATGGGGTGGGGTAAACAAAAATACAAATGAAAAGGGAAAAGGGGTGGAAGTAGGTGATAAGGACTTTATGGACAAATATGATGCTACTGATGATGAGTTAGATAGCATGGATGGAAGTGATGAAGAAACTGGGAAGAAGATTGTAACATTTAGTTCATTCAACAAAGGTACTAATATGTATGACCCTAAGTTTGAAATTGGAATGACATTTAGTTCAATTGAAGAGTTTAAGGATGTTGTTAGACAACACTCTATCAAGTGGGGAAACAGGTAAGGTATGCCAAAAGTGAAAAGACTAAGGTGAGGGCTATATGCAAGGAAGGGTGTGAATTGATGGTGTATGTATCCAAGGTTCAAGGTAAGAACCAGTTTCAAGTGAAGACATATAATCCAACCCACAATAATTGTTATAGGTCTTTAGAGAATAAAAATGTCACAGCAAGCTGGATTGCTAAGAAGTATTTGGATAGAATTAGATCAGATCCTCATATGCCATTACAGGCATTGCAAAGTGCAATTTCAACTGAGCACCAAGTAAATGTGTCTAGGATCAAATGTTTCAGAGCTAAACATAAAGCAATTAAGTTGATCCAAGGTACAGAGGAGGAGCAATATAGGAGGCTGAATGATTATTGCCATGAACTAAGGACAAGGAGCCCTGGTTCAACTATATAGTTGCTGGCAGATGACAATAACACATTCAAAAGGCTTTATGTTTGTCTTGCACCATTAAAGAAGGGTTTTTTAGAAGGATGTAGACCAATCATTGGACTGGATGGTTGTCACTTGAAGGGTCCTGCTGGGGGTATATTGCTAAGTGATGTGGGCATAGATGGGAATAATTGTACTTATCCATTTGTGTATGATGTTGTGGAAAGTGAGAACAAGCAGTCATGGGTTTGGTTTCTTGAATTGTTGAAGAATGATATCAACATGGGGAACTCTTACCATTGGACTTTTATGTCAGATAAGCAGAAGGTATAATTCTTTGATATATATAAATGTTTAATTCTTATTTGTTTTTAATATTTTTTTGTTTGACAAGCATTGTTTAATTCTTTGATATCTTTCATTGTGTTTCTAGGGATTGGTTGTGACAGCCCGACCCGGACTCCAATGCGAAATCCCAAGGTCGTGCCGTCAAGACAAGCTAAAAGACGGACAAGCATCCGCTAAGCGTAGTGGTGCGAGTCGAGAGTTGAACCAACAAACTCTAAACGGGAAGGTAAAGCCATAACGGCGATACGGAACAACTAAAACTAAAATCTGCGGAAGCAAATCATAAGTGGAACCCAAGCCTTTAATCCTAAACAAAGGAATGCAAGGCTGAGATATAACTATATCTCGACAAATCTACGACTCGTGTGACGCAACATTGCGCACGGACAACAAACCATCGGCAACCTAAGGCCGACGAATCAACAGAATACCAACCTGATAAACAACCACTCAACGGCTACAACATGCCGGAGGGATAAATCAACTAAACGAATAAGATATTAAATACTAACAACTAAACCAATGTCTCTCGACTAAAGTCGTCAGAGATGACAATACCAACAATACTAGAATGAGTGAGCTAAAGCATGCTCGAAATAACAAGGGAATAACTTCTAAAAGATACAACAGCTCGACCAAGCAAGTCGGCTCCCAAAATAATACGATAACCAAAATACTAACGTAATCTACCCAAGTAAAGTCTACATAACTTTACAATCGTGTCTCACAAATACATAATAACAATAATAATAATAAACCCAAGCTTAAAGCCCGGAAGACCACCTTCTAGGAATCACTATCCGAAGCCGCCACGCGTACTAACGGGATCACTGCACACACTAAGGAAAACAAACACACGAAATGAGTCATAATGACCCAGTAAGTTACTAAATGCAATTGTATGTCATAGCATGACGTGGCATGGCATAATGCACAAGCATATATAAAATCATGGTATCATACTAGTATACCAACAATAAACTTGTATTAAGTCATCATATAACATAAACTTCATAAACCACATAGCATGTTATCTTTCATATAAGTGCTCATACCTAAGCACGTAAAACCAAGACCTGGGCCAAGCCCTCAATATTCAATCATGGGTACCACCCACAAATGATCATAATCTGGGTTTCAATCCTCAAATGATCACAACTCACCAGTTTTCTTAATGAGTACCTCGTTACCTTCATCCAACCCTGGGATGAGAAATGGGAGCTCGATATCAGGCTAGGGGCGCTAATACGAGACCACATCCCACTATTGGCCATATAGTGAGGAGAAAGGGTACCAATGCGGCGATTCATAGCGAATGTTTCCAAAGGCTATGAATCGTCCCATTGCCGACAAAACGACCAAGACGCCAGCTGGACTCAAATCAAATGCTCAAGTAGATATTTACTTGCATAAACCAATAAGGACCAAGTCCATCATAAAAGAACTTATCAATTCAAGTAGGTCATAATGCTCTACAAAACCCAATAAACAATGCACATAATTGTACACACTTAACAATGTTCAACAACTTGTAAGTTTAGTTCAAAAACCACATATTGAGGTATTCATAATCCTCAAGTCACCACCAATTCAAGAATAGCTTATAGCTCAATAAATCACAACATGAGGTCTACTATAGTCCTCTACTCAAGATTAAATCAAAGACTATTATTTAGTCTAAGAACAACCACAAACAAGGCTTAGCATTTAAGCTTATACATAAAGGCATACCGGACTCAACCATAGTCCTCACCGTCGAACATAATCGACATCCTCAAAACCATTCTCATGAATGACAAGACTACACCGTAGTCCAAGACCCGCAAGTTTTCCATGTACGTTGATCTGGATTTCCTAAAAGAAATCTCATTCAATAATCATCTCTTAAGGATACACGAGATCATTGATTGGTCTCTAATGCTCCGTGCTCTACGAGCACGCTCTAAATAAACCCCCAATAAGCCTCTATATCAAGGGTGTCACAAATGGGACACAATTCGGGATGCTCGGGTACTCACAATCAAAACCAACCAAACCCGAACATCGTATGATTTCAACATAAGGCTCACTAACGTCTTATTGAACCTAAAATGACTCCATTGAGTCTAAATATCACACTTAATTAAATACGCATTTCATAAATCCCAAAACCAACACAACATTCATGTTTATAATAAGTCTCCAAAAAAATAATCCGGGCTTGTTTCCCAAGCCTAAAAATCCAAGAATTCAACATAATCATAATCAATCAAACCCAAATGTCGTAGGACTTCAACCCGAGTTTATTAGCACATTATTGAACTTATTTCGACTCCGTTGAGTCTAAATACTAAGTTTCATTTCTTACACATTTCATCCTACACATGGCATTGACAAATTCATACCTCCAAAGATACACAAAATAGGCATATTTCCACAATGAACCCAAATAACATATGGATATGATTTCTAGCATGCTCATAAGCCTAGAAACACAAGATGAAGAGTAATCATATACCTCAACATTCATAGAAACCACTCTACAAATGCTCCTACAAGTTTATACTTCCAAAAATCCCCAAAATTGGGCATACAAAGCATATCAAGTGTTCATTGCCCACAAATAGCATATAAGTTGTTTTCCTTAGGGCCAATGAACCAAAATCAAAAGGAAGTAACTTACCTAGCTTGAGTGAAAACTCAAGAGAACGCAAATCCGATCGGTGAACTTGTTCTACACGTCGAGGGCTTCAAGATTCCGAAGTTTGAAGGCAATCGGGCGGATGGATCGTCTTGGATCGAAGAGAGAAGAAGCTAGGGCTTGAAATCTCCCATGGAGACTCTCTCTCTCTAATACGTATTGTGGAGGAGGAAGAAATGAAGAGATTTCTGGAAATTGTAAAGGGGGTTTGGGTATTTATACCCCCAAATTGAGGAGGGCACATTTGACATTTCCCAAGTACAATTAGTAGAGATTATGACTAATCAAACACTAATCTAACCTTAATTAACTTCCAACTAATGTTAGGACATGATTTGGGTTAAGTATGGGTGGTTAGGAAGGGTTTAGAGGGGGTTTAATGAGGGTAGGATAGGTATTTTTCGTCAAAACACAAAACAGGGGAAAATCCCGTAAGTGGTGTTCTGATGTTGAGGCGGGCGCCTCAACATCTCCAGGCGGGCACCTGGGCTCCTGTCCAGCACAATTTCATTTTGCAAAGCTCTCAGTACTTGAGGCGGGCGCCTCACTATGGCCAGGCGGGCGCCTGGGCCTCTGAACCTTCAAAACTTGGTCTAAACATGTCCTAAATGGTCCCAAACTTATGGGCAACCATTCTAAGGTCTAACCCAACTCAAAACAAGCCGGAAACACACCGAACAACTCCGAAACAACTCGGAGCGAAACAGGAAGGGGTGCGACAACAACGCAACCCGAGCGACGAATGAACTCGAAATCGAACGAGCAATGAAAGGAGACTTTTAAGGCAAGTCTAAGGGCTAATGAAGAAGCTTAAATACTTCTAGAAAATTGAACAACAACTAGGGAAATAAGAATCCCAAAGGAGAGACGATTACACGACTCAATCCCCGAACTACGCGATAGAGACGAACGCTATCTCCAAAACTTCCAAACCATTGATAGACTTAAGGAACACCTCCAACTTGAAGTCTAACACATCTAAAAATGTTAATAAACCATCTTATAGAGGTCTAGGACCCAAACCGAGGTCACGAACACAAAACGCAAGCAAACCTTCAATCGCGTCGCATTCCGACTATCGTCGGGTCACGACTTGTGACTTTAGCAAGTCAACAACTATATGACATCTCTTAATAATGTTTTGATCTTAATATGGTCTTTCAAACATATCTAGACCCTCTCGCAAACCAAATGTACAGTCAACAAAGGAAGAAGTGCAAGTAAAGCACACAAACCGAGCTAACGAATGAGCGGGGTGTCACATTGGTTCCAGCACTTGAATTACTATGTCCTAACTCAGATCATAGGTTTTGTGTTAGACACTTGTACAACAACTTTAAGATGGTACACAAAGGGTTGATATTGAAAGACAAATTATGGGATTGTGCAAGGGCTTCAAACCCTACCATGTTTGAGAAATGCATGGATGCCTTAAAAGCAACAAACTTAGAGGCATTTAAGTGGCTTAATACTAAACCACCTCAACAGTGGTCCAGGTCAAATTTCAGCACATGGCCACAGTGTGACATTGTCATAAACAATTTGTGTGAGAGCTTTAATGCATCAACTTTAGAAGCAAGGGATAAACCTATAATAACTATGCTGG
Source organism: Codonopsis lanceolata (assembly GCA_013146195.2). Classification (NCBI taxonomy): domain Eukaryota; kingdom Viridiplantae; phylum Streptophyta; class Magnoliopsida; order Asterales; family Campanulaceae; genus Codonopsis; species Codonopsis lanceolata. Next base: position 2,570,042 of record CM028378.1, read on the forward strand.
AAAGGATTAGGGGTATATTAATGAAAAGAACACATGTGTTGAGGGATAAGATGAAGAGAAAAAAAGGGTTGTTATGTCCTAAGATTCAAGCCATAGTTGAAAAGACCAAGACAGAGTCAACACTTTGTGTACCTACCTGGACAGGCAGCTCACACTTTGAGGTTTTAAGTAGGGGGATACAATATATTGTTGACACTGAAAATAAGACATGTTCTTGTAGAAGGTGGGAGTTGAGTGGAATACCATGTAGTCATGCCATCTCTGCCTTGTCTTATATTGGCTTGCAAGCAGAAGATGTTGTGGCACATTGGTACAAGAGAGAATTGTACATAAAGACTTACAGCAACACACTTGATGCAATTCATGGAGCAGACATGTGGACAAAGACTGGGCTACCTCCTATCCTTTGTCCAGTTAATACAAGGAGGAAAGCTGGGAGACCTAAAAAGCAAAGGAGGTTAGATGGAAATGATGAAAACCAAGGAAGAACAGCTGATGGCATTCAGAAGGTAGGTAGAGGAGGTGGGACAGTGACTTGTTCTTACTGCAAGTCACTTGGACATAGTACAAGAAAATGTCCAACTAAACCTGCTGATCTTCAAAGTGAGATGAAAAACATTGTCACTTGCTCCATTTGTAAACAAACTGGGCATAACAAAAGAAAATGTCCAACCAACTTCCCACAGTCCAAAAATCAAGGCAACCTATCCCAGCCTGAAAATGTGTTTGATGTCCAAAAAGAGCTTCAAGATATTCTCAAAGATCTACAAGATGAGGAAAATATGTTTGATTTCCTAAATGTGGATAAGCATGGCCAACTGTATGATTCACCACAACAAAACCAAGAGCCTGATCCAATGAGTTCCCCTGTTACTGCCACACCACCACCACCACCAACACAACCTGAAAAGACTCCAACCAAGCCAAGAGCCTCTCCACTCACATCCCATGTTCCTGCTACACCACCACCACCATCAACACAACCTGAAAAGACTCCAACCAAGCCAAGAGCCTCTCCACTCACATCCCATGTTCCTGCTACACCACCACCATCAACACAACTTCAAAAGACTCCAACCAAGCCAAGAGCCTCTCCAATCATATCAAGCCAACCTAAAAGGACTCCAAGAAAGCTAAGAGCCTCTCCAACTCCAACACAAACACCTAGGAGGTCATTCAGACTACTGAATGAAAGGTTCTCAAAAACTTATGGATTCAAGCCTGGTGAAAAAATTGTCCTTGATGAATAATTAGGTAACTTTTTTTATTATTTACTGGTTTAGTAGTGTATATTTATGATGTCTGAATGATTTTAATGAATTTTTAATTTATTGCAGTAATCACTTCAGGAGAATCAACATTGGTCTGCCAAGAATGCAAGACTTTTAAGCCATGGGTATATTTGGTATTTTGTATTATATGCTATTTAAATGTTTTTAAGTATTAATTGATTATTGCTTACAAATGACTTTTCTGATGAATGCAGGACTTTTGAGTTATTTTGTTTTCCCATGTAATGAAGAAAAATACTTTTGGACAGTGGTATATGATTTCTGAAGAATGCAGGGGTATATTTCTTTTGGATAGTAGACAGTGGTATATGAATGTAGGGGTATAGCTTTTTGGACAGTGGAGACACAAGTATAATTTGTCTTTGATCAGTATAATGTTTTGATGTCATGTGGAGACACAAGTAAAATATGTATGTATAGTTTTTTTATCAACTGTGGCAGGCCTTGAATTATCATTAAGCATTGTTGATATGTAATGGTAATGATATTATATAGTGGTAAGGGTATTATATGATCAACTGTGTTGTTTTGTGTGACATCAAAGTAAGATACAAAATTATCATTAAACATTCCTTTCATACCAAATTATCATTTCCACCAAAACAAAACAAAACTACAAAGAGTTCATTCTTGAATATAACAACCATTACATTCATTTCTACCTGAACATACAAAATACATTCCTTTCATACCACCCATTCATTACAATATAGCTTAGTCTTGCCCAATTATGATTAAGATGAAGAGTAGGTTGAACAAGCATGATAACACCAAACAAATCCAAAGGCATTTGTTACTTTGCACTGGTTTTTGAGGTGGATCATACCAAAGAAAAAACCCACATGCCCCTTGTTTCTGCTAGGAAAAAAAAAGACAGTGAGCAAAATGATTAAAATAATAATTCTGATTTTTAACCAAAAAATAAGTAAAATAAACTTACCCCAAATCTTTCACAACCTAGGAACCTTCTGCCTGGATTTTGATCAGTCCAGGATGTCCGCATGACAGTGATCCTTCCACAATGACATAAAACTTCTTTATTCATCATTAGCATATGTCTCTGTTTTTGATATAGAAATGGCAGTGGGTGTATGTTTATAGATATAGGAGATACTTTATATATGGAATTTTTTAGCCTGTAGCAATCAGGGTCCATCATGCAATCCGGAAAATTGTACAAGGTTTAGTCTAGGATTAAATTTGGCGGGAACTGAACCTTGGGGACTCATTTGTGCCGCCAAATCCACGTAGGATGCCACGTAGGCATCCTACTCACCTTCCCGTTAGGAGTTAACGTATGAAATAGACGGAGGGTTTGAATTGAACTGAAAATAATAGTCTGGGGTTCAATATGCCTATAAACAATTGTCAGGGTTCAATTTGCAAAACCTAAAATAGTCCAGGGTTTTTTATGCAATTATCCCAAATAATAATAATAATAATAATAATAATAATAATAATAATAATAATAATAATAATAATAATAATAATAATAATAATAATAATAATAAATTATTTAGTAAACTATCACTTTAATTAGTATTATAGAAATCAATAGGAGTAGTTGGTACAATTGTGGTTTAGTGATTATTGTATATTTTGAACCTAGATTTGGGTAAGGAAGATTAGGACGAACGTACGTGTTGCGGATATTTCTTTCGCTAAGCATTTCGAGGTAAGGGATTATACCTCTTTTAGGTCTTCAATCTTTTATGTACCGTTTGTTAGGTTTCCGTTATTTCCTTGATATCGATGTTTTCTTGAAACGTACGCCAACTTTAAATCGTCATTTGAATTCAAACTCCGTCGTTTACACTTCTTTCGAACTCATAATTTGATTATCTGTTTATTCTCACATAATTATTGAATTTCATGTGAGATACTTTTTTTATATGAAAAGCATGATTTTTGGCGATGCCTGATTTTGCAAAAGTATTTGATTATTAGAAATTCCACCATGATCACTATGTCGGTTACATGATTATTAAACAGTCGAATTTATCGAATACCATTTGATTAGTGGATATGATTATTGAACAGTCGAATTATTTGAACGCCACTTGGCCCATGGCGTGGTTATCCGGATATAACAATGCTCTATGAACTATGATTTGTAAAGTCGATCTATGAACTATGAACTATGATTTATGAATTGCTTATATGATCATGGAATTCTGTGAGTAATCTGTTGTCATCAGCTGGTATGGGACAGTTAATGACAATTGGTTACTCGAGTTTACTTGTTGCATTATTATCTTTCACTTGGAATCCTGAGTATATATTTGTTAGTAGTTTGTTGTCTTCAACTGGTATGAGACGGTTGATGGCAGTGGGCGAGTCAATCGTTGGGTATGTATCTTTCTTTGGAATTTCGATCTTCTGTTTGACACTTGAAAAACTGCTTCCGCTTATCGATTTTTAAATAATGAATTTTGACTATTATAAAAATATTCATCTCTGATTTATTTCTGGTCAACTCCTCCTTAGTAACCGGAGGGGTTGTATATGAACTTACTGAGCATTGTTCGCTCACCTCTTCATACTCTTCTTCTCAGGTAATGAGTAATAATTAATAGAAGATTTCAGTTCGGGTAGGCCAAGATGACGACTTTTCGAGAATTTTGGATTTAGTCATTTCTCATTGAATTACTCAATAGTATTTTAAACGAATTATGGACTCATGTCAAGTATTAGATAGATTTTGTATTTAATTATTTTGGGTTTATTTTGACTTTAGTTAAGGATGTTTAAGATTTAATTATTATGAGACTAGAACATTTATGATTTAAGTTATGATTGTTGGTGACGTGGCCAAATTGTGGGACCGCGGTGTCGGTGCCGAGTTTGGGGGCGTTACAGATTACCTCCCCACTGATTCCATTCAAGAACCCCATAGCAAAATTCAATTGTAAAATTCCTCCCCCCCCCCTTCTCTTTCCTTTTCTCTTTCTGTATCCAAATGGGTGTGTTATTTTATATGTGTTATACATGTGAACTGAGTTTTTCTACACTTGGGTTTTGGTATGCAAAAATTTATTGATTTTTTGTGTCTTTTGGATCCAATTTTGGTTTATAATTTTTGACTAAAATTTCAATTGTGTTTTTGGTATTTGATTCATTCAACCTGAAGTCAATGGCTGTAGTCGGAATTGTCTTGACAGTTGCTATTTACAAAGTATTTCTTTCTTTCAATTTTATTTGTTAGAAAACAAGTAGCTAGGATTCGCAAAAACTGCCAATGCAGTTTCCAATGTTGTTTCTGATGAAGCTACAATGGAAGTCACAATGGTCAGAAAAGTTAAAACATCAGAAGACTTAACAATTGAAGCACAAATCAAGCACAAACGAATACCAAACAACCTACAAGCCTATACTTGTAGATCTAGCCTTATGGCCAAAAATATTTCACTAAATAATATGATTTGTTTTACAAAAGCTTATGTGAAATCACCAAAACAAATACTCTCACAAGACAACAAGTCTTGGAGAGCAAAACCCACAGAAAAACAGGTAAAGAAAACATGGGAAGAAAAAATAAACTTCCTAGAACAGCTAGGAAGACAAACAACTCCAGCACTCCAATGTAGTTCCGAATGTTATAACATTCAGAGTTACATTCAAATTCTGTATCAAGCTGGAATTCTGAACTTCTTCTAAACTCTGAATTTTCTGCTCTGCTATGATCTGTATTCTCTCTGCATCCGTGTCTTCAGCCGTTGCCCAAGACCCATATATATACCACAAAGGAGACCTAGACATCAAAAAAGAAACAAACTCCAATATGGAAAAGGATTAGATTTAGTAATAAAATCAACTTCCTTATTTACTAGATTTTTCTACCAAATTGACAAGGACTCCAAGGCACGGCATTAGGAAGGATTTTTGCATAGATTTTGTTTCCAAAATAACTCCTAAGATTTAGGACCAAAAAACTCAAAATTTTCAATGAATTATTTTGTTACAAAAAATGTCTAAGCTTCAAGGCCAAGAAAGGAGAAACAAAAACCAAAATAGGTCATACCTATTTTACCCTTACATTATTTTAAAACGTTGATTGCATCCATAGAAGTCACTAATTGATGGACGAAATGAAATTGTGATACTTTCTTTTCCATGAAAATTGTGGCGGATTTAACTTTTCAAAATCTTTTTTTCTGAAAGTATTGTTTTAATATGAATTTAAAGTCCATACCAAAATTATTTGGGCTTGGGATTCATGATTAGTTTTATAGCTACTTATGCTAATTTTGTTATCTAAGACTAAAGTCATAGAATATATGTGGAGTATCCAATCCGAATGATAATATATATAAAGCTTCCTTCTTTATTACTTATATTTTCCTTCGGGGTTTGTTTGTTGCATTTTTTTGATGTAATTCATTAATTTTTTTGAGGATTAAAAGTTTTAATCCGAAATAATTTTAACGAATTTCAATCGTCTTTTATACACAGAGCAACGGGAAAAACATACTAGCGGTATCTCTGTCTATCTATATGAGCAGCTCGATCTCGCCAAAATGGAAATGCAAAGAGTCTTTAGATAGATGAGAAGGGGAGAAAAATAAACAACAACTTGGTTCTCATTATGTTATTAATGTGACTGTAAGACCCCGAACCTTCGTGTATTTGACTTTCTCGTTTTACGTGTCGTGTAACCGTAACCTTGCTTACTTGACTTGAGGTAAGAACCTTGATTTGTGTAGGTAGGCTATCTAGAAGCCAATACCTTAGTTCCATATGTTCCATAGACCTTAACTGGTTAAAGTTACAAGTCGCAAACCAACGCTGTTCGTTACTTGACTCGGTTGAGAGTTTTCTCGCGTAGTTCTTTCGTGTGACCTCGGTTGTACTCTTAGTCATTCCTTCATTTGTCTTGAGGGTTATTTGAGCCTCACAAGGCCTTAGTACACAAGTTTTATGCTTGTTTGAGTTGCATTCAATCAACCGGTGCATCACCTTCAGTCCTAGACCCGTTTGGCTTCGTTTTTGACTTGAACCATCGTTCCAACTTGCCAACCGAACATCATGGGAGATGTTCGGCCATACCAACCGAACAGACCCATAAAAGTTCTGCCCAGACAACCGAATAGAGCTCCCGACATCAGCTTTGTGCTGGTTTGATTTCTGACGTGAAACTCCTATTCTACCCTTATTTAACCCTTGCCCCTTCACTCATTTGAGGGTATTTGAGTCCTTAAACACCCTTATAACCCCAAACACTCCTCCCCTCTCTTCATTAGTGACCGTCTTCAGCCATGAATGGGAAGGAGAGAGAGTGCGTGAGATTGGGTGTGCGACTAGTGCGTGTTTCGGCGATTCCCGGAGTTCCGACCATCCGTTTGACGAGCCGAGACCACCATCGTGAAGCCCTTTCCGAGTAGATAATTTCCCATGGGTCTTTTCCTCTTCCTAGTTGTTTGTGGCTCGATAAAGGTACGTTAGCGAAATCCTAGTTTCTCCCTCTAACTCAATGTTGATGTTAGGTTGCTAGAGGCTTGTTCCTTGTGATTTGTCGTTGTAATACATGTCGAAATGAGTTGTTATTGATGGATATCAATATATGATAGTTAGGGTTTGAACCCAAATGAGTATGATTGGGTATATCGAAATAGTTGTGGTTTAAGATTGATTGTGGTTGGTTATAGAAACTCGGATAAATTGTGAATCCCGAATTTAGGCCTTGACCTAGAATTTGAGACTTTATAATTTGACCCAAATGGAGTCAATTAAGTATAGAAGTTGTTATTTTGATCCTTAGGATAAATTCCTATAGTTACTTGTGTTCGTTGAATCTCAACCAGGAATCTTGAGATTTGGTCGGGTGAGACCGATTTGGTGTTAGGTGGAATTGCGGCTTAGGACTCTAATTGAGGTCCTCTAGTGATATTAAGTGTAAGATTGTCGCTATTCATTGGATTGTTTATGTTTGGGTCACAAATACGTGACTCGAATGAAAGGCATTTGGATTGGTTCGACTATGATTTAGAACTCTTGATGCTTGTCAGACTTCAAATGAAGTTCCTAGACTTTTAAGAATGTATATATGCCTGTATGAAGCCTAAAGAAATGAGATTGTTGTTGTTGGAATACCGACTCACTAGAGTCGCCTTGTGAATGCTTTGGGGAACCTGAGATAATGAATGTGAGAATTATTCTATGAGATGATTTGGATTGGTACTATCTTTAGTACCCTATACGTGGAGTCTACTTGTATAAGTCACTAGGGTAACTAAGTTGTTATCTAAGACTTGTCGGTATGGTTTGACCTTACGAATTATCACCACTCTAGTGTTTACCTAAGCCTTGGACTACTATGGACTTTTGAGTTATAGAATGAATTATTATTCTAGAAAGAGATTTATATGTTTAAGCATATGGCTTCTTGGTCTTAGACTAGTTGAGTAGTCTTGGATAGTATATGATGATTGAGGTTTAAGTTATGACTTAGCTTGGTTTCATAATTGAATATGGAATACTATGTATAATTGATATTATGACTAAAAGCAAGATTTTCTACCTTGTCAAGAATTGATTCTTCTACGTGTTTCTATAATATGATCTATAAGCATGTTGAATGTACTTGCCTTCATGCCTGATTTGTTCTACAGTTATTGATTTGTGTTGAACTTGGATTATACTATTAAGTGGAATTATGAATCGAAATTGAACTAAGCTTGATTAGACAATAATCAACTTAGGCTTCCTTTATCTACTTGACTTAGTGACTTTGCACTAAGGTTCCTAAATGGAACAAGAACCTAGCAGTGCCTTAAACGAGAACATAGAAAAGAGTCTTTGAATACATATAGTGTTCAAACTCTATTTTGATTGGAATTTTAGTAAAGACTCAACGGAGTCGAGCTTAAGGAACAATTGAACCTTACGAGGATCCCGGTGAGATCCTATGATAATTATATTCCCTTTGACTAGATTACTAGCTTTTGGAACTTGAATTGAGTGGACAATTTGTCACTTCTGACTTAGAGACTCAAATGAGCTCCTCTTGTGATTTTGGGATTTTTGTAACAATGTGCATAATCGTATGAGTTTAGTAGATCATTATATCTACTTGAGAATTAGCAAGTAAACATCTACTTGTGCATTGCATATAAGTCCAGCTGGCATTACTTGAGTTTTGATGATGATGGTGGGACGATGCATTGTCTTCACGAATTATGGAATTCGTGGTCGCAATGTATCGCCGTACCGGATTCGGGTTTCACACACACCTCCACTGCTAGCTACAGTGGGGAAGTAGCCCCCTTTGTCGTAACCAAAAGAGCGCATTTTAGAGAGCTTGGACCCGAGAAGAGAGCTCGGTAATTTGATACCTGATCACGGGTATCACTGGCACGATATGATTAACAGTTGTGATTGCAGGAACAATACGACGAAAGTGATTTGGTACCTTCTCTATCCCTTATGTGGCTTACTATGGGCACTTATGTGATAACAAGTGTTTATTGATACATGAGATCGAAAATGATAATGTATATCTTGATTACGTAATATTGAAATACTTTTTGTGTGTTTATATGCAAATATATATATTTATACTTGATAATTCAATGAAAGATTTGATTTGCATATATAATGTTATGCTTACTTCTACCTAATCATTCTTGGAGAGACTTAGGACGTTTATATTTTATCATATGTTCATATTCATGTGAGGATTCTTGTGACTTGCCTCCTGACTTGCTTGATTGTTTGTGAACAGGGAACTCACCCTGGTTCATCTTGGTAGTCTGGTAAAGGAACGACTTATGATCCGTACAACTCGACTTACTGGATAATCGTCGTCGTGACTTGATTCCATTTCCACTTATGTCGATGTTTTAATTGTGATATATTGTTTAGTAATAGCGTACTGGGTCATTATGACTCATCCCGTACATTGTTTTCTAGTTGTAGTGACCTGTTCGCCACTTTGAGGCTGAGTAGATTGTGATTATAGCTAGTCGCAGCTGATCGATAGTTCGAACTTAGTTCGTGTGATCGTGTGTTCGTGTGTTTGTGTTTGTAGCAGTCGACTATCCCGAGTAGCAGCTTGTGGAGTCTTGTCTCTATTTATCATCATCATTATATTATGTACATTTCTGTTCTTGTGAGATCGACATTTTGTAAAGTTGTTTAGACTTTACAGTCGGGTAGAATACTTGAGTATTTGTATTAGTTCTTTCTTGGGCCGACGTGTTGTGTCGTGCCTTGTTCTTGGTTTTCATATTTATTTTAGTTGTCTCCTGGGCACGCATTAGCTTTGGGGTTTTTCTTTATTCTAGTTGTTATTTCTGTTGGTTAACTCCGGTATGCTTTAGCCGTGGGTAATTGTTATCAGGTTGGTTCTTTGTTGAAACGCCGGCCTGAAGTGCCGATGGTTTGTTCAACGTCTGTAATGTTACGGCACGCGAGTTTTGTTTTTCCCTTTTGAGAGATTTATGTCTCTCTTTGTTTCTTGACTTTGTTTTCGAGCTTCACAGCTTGAGACTTCCTTTCCTTATCGCTTCCGCAGATATCTGATTTTTGTAAACCAGTTTTTTTAGTATGGCTTCACTATCTTTATTTGAGCTTGTTAGCTCAACTGTTCGACTCGCACTACTATTTTACAAGTGATTGTCCTCTTCTTGCCTTGTTCTAGCGGCACGACCTTGGGATTCCGTGCTGGAATCTGGGTCGGGTCGTTACAGTGACAATAAAATGACAATCAATTTCATTTATTATGGTATTGAATATGTAACATTTAAGAGGTAATCATAAAAAAATTACTTACAAACTTATGTAACCGAATTATTCATTTACTTTTTATTTGAATAATGATAATAATAAAGTGAACATAATCATTATTTTCTTAATTGACCAACATTTAAACTTCATTTTACCAATTTGCAAGTTTTTTTAGCAATTCAATTTATTATTAAATGACATTGAAATACATTTTTTTATGTTTCAATTGATACATTTATATTATATAATATATCTTATAAAATAAGTGTGTATCATATTTAATAAATTTAATACGAAAAAAATGTAAAAACTATCTGTGCAGAACACGGGTTATACAGTAGTATAAATAATAATAATCCAAAATTTCCCTCATTTAAACAATTGTTTGAGGAAGGTTACCGGAGTTGGAGTAGAAATTAAAGTGTCTGTTAGTTTGAGTGCTTATTAATGCAAAATTTTGCTAGAATAAGTCTATGGTGTTGCTTATTATTTCATATTTTTACAATTTTAATTTTTTTCATTCCAGTTTATATCAGACAATAAACATGTTAAGATTAAAAATCTTTAAATATATAACTTGAATTTATGGCTTAATTAATTTTCTAACCTATTTTTGGTTGATACTCTCACCATTCTAGGTAAATAATTCACTATGCTATTTTGAAATATTTTACTTTAATGATACACTTTCAAAAATTATGTTTATAATTTCTTTAACATTTCACATTTACGTTTTATTTATATGAAAAAATTACAAGTCGGTACATTTTTAAAACATGTTTTCAAATGAATCCACCTATTTTTTGTTCATATCTTTTAGGTGCAATTTTGGGGCGAAAGTACGTCTCTGCCCCTCTATGTCGTATTTGATGAGCGGGAGGTGGATATTACGTTATAGTTACAGAGCATAACTTCAGAGGCAGCAACTTCCATCTCCACCACCACTCCCACCACCCCCTTTGTCTAATCCACTGCAGCAAGAAAACATCTTCTTTCGCCGATTGTCACACTCTCAAACCAATTACCGATTCCGCAGCAACGTCGTCATCTCTCTTCTCGTCTCTGCCCAATCGCCGATTGTCATACAAGTCCTACAGTTCTTGTTTTACAGGTATCTGTGTTTAAAAATTTAATTTATGGAGTCCAGTGTTATGATTTTGCTGAAATTTAGGGGAGAGACAATTGTGAAAAGGGTTACAAATAGCTTTGAGTTTTCTGATTCGTTGTCATCAATTACAAGCAAATATTATGTTAATTTTGAAAGTTTGAAATTTAGATATTCTGTTGGACCTCATTTGAATTGTATTTTATCAAATGATGAAGATTTTTTGAATATGTTGGCGTTGGGTAAAATTCTAAGCATTTATGTTATTTCAGTAGATGTTATTGATATTTTGGGTGCAACTGTTGATGATGTAGAGGATGATCTGGGGTCAAAGGGTGATTTTGGATTATCTAAGAGTAGTTTGGATGCTTCTTATGCTGAAATTGATAATGAAAGCTATCCTGCATATGATTTTTTTTCCTGTTCCATCTTGCAATAATTTGTTATCATTTGGTTGGGAAGAGATTATTACTGGATTTGGACAAATATTTAAAGGTGGCATGAGAGAGTTTCGTACTGAGCTTATGAAATATTCTATGAAACTTGGATTTGAATATCTTTTTGCTAGAAATGAGAGTAAGAGGGTCACTGTTGTTTGTGGTAATAAATTTAGTGATAACTGTGATTGGTTCATCAAGTGTGTTGTTTCTAGTGTTGATAATTCTATAATTATAAAGAAGTGCTACCTTACACATAGTTGCAAAGTTTCTTTTATTGATGGAGTTAAGAAATCGAAAAGAATGGGGTATAATGTAATTGAAGATTTTATTTGTGATAATGTTCAGAGTCAGCCAAATTATTTTGTGAATGATGTAATTGAGTATATTAGGATCCATTATGAGATTGAGATATCATACATGACGGCATGGAGAAGTGTTGAGGTTGCTCGTAATAAGGTATTTTGTAGTTATGATGAATTATTTGATAAGTTGCACTGGTATGTTGAAGCTTTGGAGAAGAGTAATCCGGGCAGTTTGGCATTTATTGAATCAGATTCATATGTTTTCGTGCATGCTTGGATGGTTTTAATTATTGTCAGCCTATATTGTTTGTAGATGGGACATTTATGAAATCTCGATGTAAGTCGACTCTCTTGTCTGCCACGGCGAAGGACAGTAATCAAGGTAAGTTGTACATGCCACTTATATTTGTTTGTGTTTTCTATGTGTTTTGATGTCAAAGTTGTTATTTTACTAATTTGAATATTTAATTTTTGTTTTTATATAGGACTATTTCCATTTGCCTTTGTTGTTGTAAGTTCTGAAAATTATGATAATTGACATTGGTTTCTTTCAAAAGTAAAAGAAGCAGTTAATGATTGTGACGTGCTTATTGTATCGGATCAGAATGTTGGGTTGATGCAAGCAATTCCGGATGTTTTTGGTAGTTCGAAGCATTTTTTTGCTTGGTTCATCTTTGTTGTAATCTGAAAAATATGTGTGCTGGCAAGCGTTCTGGCTTTCGCAAGAATATTTGTTTAAAATTTAAAGAATGTGCTTATGCACCTACAGTTGAGTTGTTTAAGAAGAAGCTTGAGGTATTTAAAGGAGATGGTGGACAGAATGCGTTATATTTTTTGCTTGATCTTCCTTTTCAGAATTGCGCTATTGCACAATCATTTGATAAACGTTATGCTGAACTTATATCAAATGTTGCAGAGTCATTCAACAATTGGATTCTTGATGCTCGAGGACTTCCTATCACTTATATGGTGGACAACATAATAAAAAAGCTTATGGTATGGTTTGTTGAAAGGCTGAATAATGGTTTGAAATGAAACATGCTTTTTTGTGCTAAGATGGATAAAAAGTGGATAGAGAATTTGAAATTTGGTATGTCATGGTAGGTTATGAAAGCTACTAACTCTATTTACGAGGTTGTATCCAATCCTACTGTGCGAGTTAATTTGGATTGTCGAACATATTTTTGCTATCAATGGTAGACTCAAGGCTTCCTATGTTGTCATGATGTTGTTGTTATTGTCAGAGCACAGAGAGTAGTTGAAGACATAGTTGATAATTACTTTTTAAATAGTTATTATGTCAAGTGCTACGAGGGAAGCCTGATGCCAGTACCAACAACTTATAAGTATGAGATTCAATAATCATCAGAAGATTCAGTAATCTTACCCCCAATAATGAAGAAATTGTTTGGACGGCCTAAGAAAAAGCGAATTGCGTCCAAGGATGAAATTCAGAGTAGTACAAAGAAACGTAAATGTAGTAGATGTAATAAATATTGTAATCACAACTCTAGGACATGTAGAGATTAATTGTAATATTGAACATATTTTAGTTGATGAACTGAAGAATTGACGAGAGTGATTATTGGAATTGATGTTTATTTTGGGCCTGTTTGATTTAGCTTATTAATATGTGCTGATGACTTATTACTTATGACTGATAACTTATTACTTATAACTTACGACCGATGACTAATAACTGGTAATGTTTGATTTAGCTTTTTAAAAGTGTTGATTAGCTTTCATAAGTTAGTGTGTGTTTTATTAATAAGTTGAAATAGTGTTGAAATCAAATATAAAGACTAAATTTGCATCATCATAAAATGTGATTTACATTATTATTATTATTATTATTATTATTATTATTATTATTATTATTATTATTATTATTATTATTATTATTATTATTATTATTATTATTATTAATACAAATTTTATCACTACTATTAATTATTACTATTACTATTATTATTATTATTATTATTGCCTTTATTATTATTATTCTTATTATTATTATTATTACTTGTTAATTTTAGTATTTATTTTATTATATTAATAATATTACTTATATTATTACTATTATTGATTTTATTATTATTAATATTATATTTTAATATTATAATATTGATTTTAATATTACTTTTATTATTATTATTACAATTATTTTTACAATAGTATTATTAATATTACTTTTTAGTTTTATTATTAGTAGTATTAATAATAATAATTATTATTATTATTAATTAGTAATAATAATAATAATTATTATTATTATTATTATTATTATCATTATCATTATTAATACTATTATTATTATTATTATAAAAATTATCATTATTCATATTATTATTTATTAATATTATTATAATTCCTTTTATTATTATTATTTATAATAATAATTATTATTATTATTACTTTTTGTTTTTATTATTATTATTAAGAAGGGTAATTTTGGGATATATAAAATTTCAATAAAGAAGATGAGTCACATGTTATTAAAAAAATATAATTAAGCATTAGGCTTAGTGCTTACAACTTATAGGTTTACATGTGCTTTAAGTGACTTGTACATGACTAATTATGACTTATCTTACCATAAGTGAAATCAAACGCTTCAAAAACAACTTATGGTAAGTCATAAGTCATAAGTCATAAGCACTTCCAGATAAGTCAAATCAAACATGCCCCTTGACTTTTTGTTATATTGAGTTTATTTATTGTCTTGAAAAAACTGTGGGTCTTTGGCAGAAGAAACTAGATGTTGTTTTTGTGGTCTTGAAAAAACTGTTGAATCTTTGGTTGGTATCAACATTTTTTGATTTTTTTCTTGAAAAAACTAGGGGTGAGCAGAGCCCGTCAATGCCCATCAAGCCCGTTAAAGCCCGTCGGTACCCGGCCCATAGAGCCCGTGCCCATGGGCACTACATAGTACTGGGCTTTAGATAAGTCAAATGTCCGTGGTCTCGGGCTCTACTGGGCCTTCAACTGCTCCCTGCCCGTTATGCCCAGCCCGGCCCGTCATCTTCTATGATAACTTTTTTAGTTTTTTTAATTATAGATCTTTGATCAAATCCTATATATTTAATTTATGTGTATTATACTATTACTATATTTATATATTATAAGTTATAAATTATAATCTATAAATATAGTAATAGTATAAGACACTTCAACTAATAAAGTTATTGCTAAAAATAAAAACCTAAAAGTCAAACTATATTATTTTAATAATTAATTACTCAATCATCTATACATCTATTGATATTCTATTCTCAATCTCATCACATGCAAGATTAAAATTTGACATCGGTAATGTCGAGTTATATGAATCCGTTTACTACATACTAAATTTATATTTTAACTTAGTTGCTTCTCTTCCTTTTCTTTCACTTCAACTGTGTTTTATTTCAAATTTGCAAGTATAATAGTTTGAAAAAAAAAAGTTCATGGCAATGAATTGATGGGCTGAAAACTGAGACCCAAAGTTTGAATGAGAAAACAGTTAAATTATTTAAAAACATAAAAAAAATGGGCTGAAGCCCGTGCCCGTCTAATGCCCGTCTAAAGCCCGTCCACTAATGCTCGTGGGCTGATCAATAGTACTGGCTTTTAAATCTAATGCACGCTGCTTGATGGGCCCATACTGGGCATTGCCAATGCCTGCGGGCTTAGGGCCCGTACACACCCCTAGAAAAAACTGTGCTAATAGTCCTGATGCCTAGCATTGGCATCAACATTTTTTGAATTTTTTTTCCTGAATAAACTGTGAAAACAGTCCTAATGCCTAGCATTGACGTCAGTATTTTTTGAATTTTTTTTGTCTTGAATAAACTGTGAAAACAGTCCTGATGCCTAGCATTGGCATCAACATTTTTTGAATTTCTTTGGCTTGAATAAACTGTCAAAACAGTCCTGATGCCAAGCCTTGACATCAGCATTTTTGAATTTTTTTTGTCTTGAATAAACTGTGAAAACAGTCCTGATGCCAAGCCTTAGCATCAGCATTTTTGAATTTTTTTTTGTCTTGAATAAACTGTCAAAACAGTCTTAATGTCAAGCCTTGACATCAGCATTTTTAATTTTTTGGCTTGAATAAACTGTCAAAACAGTCTTGATGTCTAGCCTTGACATCAGAAACTATGGAGGGTTTTTTGCTTGAAAATACTTTCTGATGCCATAAAACTTTGAGCATTTTTTCTGTCAAATTTTTTATTTGCATAAAGTAACACAGAAATGCCAAATTTCAGCAGTAAGGATAGAAACAACTTATGTATAACGTAACAAATTACACAAGACCATCAATTTGTTTTTACAAAAGACCATCAAACTATGTTTTTTATTACAAAATGTTTTAAATTACCAACGACAAATGAGCATGACAATGTCAAAAGTACTCAATAAACCATCATAATGTTTACATCACAAACACTTTTCCCAAATTGCCAAATTACAACATTTTGTTAACCAGTCGTGTCAATATTGACTCCATCAGTCTATCTCAATAAGCACTCCATCACATTTTTTACAATTATGTTTATATGAAACTGTCATAATCCTTCTGGACCTTATTGTGCCTTTTTGAATCTTCTGTTTCTTCTTATCCTTCATTTCTTCACTTTGATCTCTTTTGGTCTTCCTTTTGGAGGTTCCTTCTTTCTGAGTCTCATTCTTTTCTTCATTTGGTTCCTTTTTTTTAGATTCCTTCTTTCTGAGCCTCATTTTTTTGCTCTCATTTTGTATATTTTTTTTTCTTTTTTTCTCTTCTGTTCCTTCAGGTTTGTTAATTTTTTCCATTGCTGCAAGGATTAAAGGCAGCCCCCCTGTGTTTTCACTTCTGGCCCTTCTTCCTTTTGTTCTGGATGTCCTCCTTCTTCGGGGTGTTCTTCGATTGTTCCTCTTCAACATTCAAAAGTTTTTCAGTTTCAAGATCTGTGGGATGTAGGTCCTGATAAAATTTATGCCAAAAAATATTGAGTAATATAAGAATGTATTATTTTGTTATGTAATAGGTTTTCAAATTGTACCAACTGACCTTTTTTTTCAAAGTGGATAAAAAAAATATATCCTTGACTATGAGATACAATTTTGATAAGTCTCATTTTTCAAATCTTGGGAAACTTTTTTCTCCAGAAACTTTCAGAATGTTACATTTTTCACACAACAGATACTGCAAAAAATAATTAAAATAATTGTACTAATAAATTATAATTAACAATTTCACATCTATAAACATATTTAAAAAGTTTAAAACTTACTGTTAATAGAAGAACACATCTATTAGGATATCCTTCTTTTGGGTTTTCCAAGCTGACCAGCAAAACATCGACTATGTGTTTTGACCAGTTGTATGTTAGCATATTTCCATTAGAAACTATACTAACATATTTCCATGATATATAAGAGGAAGTTGGTGGTACCAATAATGTTGTAAGAACAAGTAGAGTTGTCAAGCACACAACACAGTTCACATCTTTTTTGTTGTTGCTTTTTACCATTGTCTGCAGCTTGGTAAGTATCAACATTGGACTCAGTCGTATGTTTGCAACAACAGTTGAGATTCTATTTGGGAAACACGTCTTTATAAAATCATTCGGTTGGAATTGAGGGTTACGAATATTGATTTCTTTATCACCATCCTTTATTCCAAAAACCAACTTTGCATCAATTGGCTTCAGCTGAACCTTATTCTTACCAAATTTGAAAACTTTCTTTCCTTTCACAAAGGATTTTATAATCTGGTTGATTGCTTCATCGTCTTTCTTATATTTGTTGACTTCAGCATTATCCCTTCTCATCTCCTCAACTAAATACCAGAATGGTGTTTGTTGTAATGCAGTTAACTGTTTCTTTGTAAAGACATTGTATTCAATTGATTTTTTAGCAATTGAATATTACATATATATTTACAGACCTTTTTGGTTGTATCTGCACATAAAATAATTAAATAAATAAATACTATTTTTAACTTTCTTCTTATATTTGAAAATTGAAACTTATCACTTCCTATATTAGACATAAAAACAATCATAATATAAAACAATTTATAAGGAAGTTGATAAAACAATTATAAAAATAATTATAATATTAAAAAATCGTAATATAAAATAATCATAAAAATGTTAATACATTTTTAGGTATTAGGGTACATGTAGCATCTTCAACTGTGTTTTTCTGTTTTATACTACCTCCGGGATCTTGAACATTATGTTTTCTTCGATTGCCTTCAGCATGTTGATTGATTCGTGAACTATTTCTTGTAGCCATAATTTAGGTAATGTTGAGTGAAGAAGTAAGACTGATCTTTTCAAAAAAATTAGGATTTTGTAGCGAAAATGTGTATGTCGTATTAAGTAATGTTTTTTAAGCCCCGATGCCTGTTCTTGGCATCCAAAAACGTTAACTCAATTTAAATTACATTTATTTGTTTTTCAGATGCCTGTGTTTGGCATCGGTAAACGTTTAAACCATTTAACTATTAATATTTCTTGTTGTCTGGCCTTGGCATCATAAAATTTGGTTCATTAAATTTTCATAGAGCCAAAATCATGATGCCATGGTTCGACATTAGTAAAATACTGTATATTTCCCCGCTTTTTTGTATTCGTATATACACGAATATACATACTTAATGAACCCCCAAATACAATAAAAATACATTCACTACTAAATTTAAAAAATAGATTATTCAAATTCAGAATACCCTTACTACGAAATTAGTCAAAAAAACGAGCCCTAAAATTAAATTCGTCACAGCAAGCAGAAAGAGTGGTGGAGAAGAGGACAAATATGTAAATGGAAACTCAAATTGTATCAGTTTCATCTTCACAGCAACTAGAGAGAGTGGTCGGGAATGCAACATGCGAGTATTATTTTGTTACGTACATTTTATATATAGGCTGTTTGGTTTTTTTAAATTTATAAATCACTGTTTTATTTTTTGCATCAGAGAGAGAGAGAGAGTGATCGATGATAATGCTATTCATTCAAGTTTATAAATAGGTTGTTTGAAATACATTTTTTTTCAAAGTTTCTTAAGGTTTAAATAAAAAAGTTATAGTGTTTGAAGTTTATTATGATTTTTTTTTATTTGTATTTTCTGATGCTTGATTGTTTAAGTTATTACCATGAACAAATTTTATTGTCTAATGCAGTTTCAAAGAAAGCCAAAAAATCAAAGAAATCCAATACTGGTTCTGGAAGAGTAAGATCAAATACGCTTCTATTAAAACAGCACTTGAAGAAAATAAACATCTGTGACGAGCATATTCTTATGTTGAAGAAGACACCCTTTGCAATTTTGGCTGAAACTCTACTTCAAAGTGAGAATGTTGATGAATACTACAACATTAATAAGAACTTATTGTTATTAATGGTTAGCTGTTTTGTAAAAGGAGAGAAGAAATACTTTTCTGTTAGGAAAAGTAAAATTACAATTGAAGAGGAACATGTAAGGTACGTTTTTGGTGTAAATGATGAGGTGAAGGAAATTGTTGTTTCCCTTTACAAGATGAATCGAACTCAGTTTCTTTTAAAACATTTCCACACAAGTTTTGAACTAATTTTTTTAATAAAAGGTTGATGCCATCTGTGATTGAAAGTATTATTAGTAGAATAATTGGTAGTGGAGAAGAAGATGATTTGAAGGATGTTGCATGTTTATTAACTTTATTGGTGTTAGCGATTTTTTTTCTTCCAAAGAACAGCTCATACATACCATGGTCCTATGTACAACTGGTATCGAATATTAATGAGATATGTGAATATAACTGGTCAAAACACATAGTAAATAGTTTGATAAATGGATTGGAGAAGAGGACAAATATGGATGTTGAGAATTATGCACTTTTGATACCAGTAAGATATGTTAATTTTATCATAAAATAGTTTTAACTTAATTTTTTATATATTTATTATTGATATCTTGTTTGAATTCCAAATTATAGTATGTTTTATATGAGAAAACCAACATTTGTATCCCAGTAAATAGTGATGCTACACAACAGTTCCTTAAATGGAACATATCTTCTCTATGTTCTAAAAAGTTTGCTTCAACCATGGCCAATATTGTAAGTTTATATTATAATAATGAACTTAAATTTTGTTTCAGCCATGGAACCTATCTTGTCTAAATATTTTTTGTTTTATATATGCAGCTAGATCATAACGAAGCTAATTAAGAGTTTTGTAGTGAAGAAGAACAACATTATCCAGATGATAATGTTTTTACAATTTCAATGCTTGATTTTCCAATAGAAGAAGAACATTTTGCAGATATTCATTTACAAGTTAGTCACCCCTCTCGTTTTATATACTGCTAACGCCAGGCATCAGGATTTGTATATATTTGTTTGAAATGGTGATAATTAAATTTTTATGTTTATTCCATGTTTGTTTTAGTGTTTTTTTTTTTCTGTCATCATAAACTGTTGAGGTTTGAATTTTTTTTGTTAACAATCCTGATGCCAATCCTTGGCAGTAGAAATTGGATGGGGGGGTTTGGCTTGAAAAAACTTTATTAATAGTCCTGATGCCTGGCCTTGGCAGCAGAAACTGGATAAGGTTTTTTGGGCTTGAAAAAACTATGAAAACAGTCATGATGCCTAGCATTGGCAGCAGAGATTGGATGGGGGTTTTTTTATTTGAAAAAACTGTGTATATATTGATAGAATTTTATGATGCCTTGCTTTTTGGGGATAGTAATAATAATAGCTTAAACAATTTTGATGATTCCTATGGTTGGCAATAGAAATTGGATATATTGATTGAAAGTTTTTGTTTCATGATTTTTTTGTAGGTTTCTAATGATATAGAGACAATTGAAAGCAATCTTAGGAAAGATAGAGAAAATGAAATAAATAAGTTGAAGTCTGAGATGAATGAGATTCTTTCTATAGTTGATGGCCTCAAAGAGACTTTGTCTGATAAGAACCATATTATTCAATCGAGTGATATTGAGATCAAAGGGTTTTTGTCAACAATTGATGGCCTCAAAGAGACTTTGTCTAATAAGGATCATATTATACAATCGAATGATATTGAGATCAAAGGGTTTTTGTCAACAATTGATGGCCTCAAAGAGACTTTGTCTGATAAGGACAATATTATTCAATCGAATGATATTGAGATCAAAGGGTTTTTGTCAACAATTAATGGCCTCAAAGAGACTATTGTTGAAAAAGAGCATATTATTCAATTGAAATATATTGAGATAGATAGACTGAAAGATCGGTAGAAGTTTCACAAAAGTCAAAAAATACTCCAACGTTATCTTCTGAGTTGTCACCAACATCTGAACTTCATGTGAAGCTTATTGAAGTTCAAACAGAAAATTCAATGTTGAAGAAGAAGGTATTAGAGTTGGAAGAAGAAATTGCAATGAACAAGGCTATTCATTTGATGATAGTTACTACAGAGAATATTAATTCTGTTTTGAAAGACATCAACAGCATGGACGACTTTGTTAGTCATTCGTCTCGTCATGAAGATTCTTTTGTTAATAAAGAAGGCTCTAGACTTACAAAAAGAGTTCATGGTCGTCTTGATCGTAAGAAGAAGCGTGTTGGATCATCATGTGAGAAAAATTTGAAAGAAGAAAAATAATTTAAAAAGTGACATAAATTGAAAAAGTGATTCCAGTTTCAAAGATTCTTTTAATGGAAGCAAGTGAGCTACTTAGCAGAATCTATTCTAAATCAGTAGACAAAATGCAGTAAGTAAACCTAACTCACATAATTTGTGATGGTATTTTAATAGTACTGATGCCAATCCTTTGCAGCATAAACAGTTGAGGTTTGTTGTCTTGCAAAAAAAACTGTTTTAATAGTCCTGATGCCTGACCTTGACAGCAAAAACGAGATGAGGTTTTTTGGCTTGAAAAAACTATGAAAACACATGGTGTTTTATATTACTTTTAAGATTATTTTTCAATGGTTTTTTTTTTTTTTTGGATAAAATTTGTCTTATGCAGAACAAAATTATATAATGGTGGAGAGATCAAACCAGTGATTTTGATGCATGACATTGTACCAATCTTGACTGATAAGTTGGAAGAAAAAGTACATATATTACTTGTTTACCATTATTTTTAACTTTTTTTATTGTGTATAATATCAAATAAATATTTTTTTGTATAGCACATAGAAACATGGTCTCTAATGTGTGAACAAATTATCTCAAAAGAATTTGATTATATCAGATACGGCACTGTTTTTTATCCTTGTTGTTGGGTAAGAAATCCTTGTTGTTGGGTAAGAAATTTTCTTTTATGTGTTTAAAAATTAATATATTACTTCTTATTTTCTCATTTTTTTTGTTATTATATGTATGCTGCAAATATTAAGAGTAATGATTGGTTTTCTGAATTGATGGTTCAAGCAATTGATAATAGACTTAAAGAAGCAATGTGATATGAGATTCTTATTTTTCCTATAAAGACAACATGGCAAGGTAATATAAAGTCAGGGGTCTCCGACCATTGGACTTTACTTGTATTTTCTGAAGGTGACATGAGATGGGCATTATACAACTAATGCATACACTCAACAGCGAGTAATGATTGACATTTGAAGATGACTATAATTCTTGTAAGTTTTATTAGTAATGTATTTAGTTTTATTAGTATTGTCTTTTAAGTAATGTCTTTAGATTAAGTTTTATTGGTTATTTCCTCTGTAGGTAAATTATGTTGAACGCAGAATGAAAAAACTTGTGGATTTCTTTCCTGGACAATACAAGTATCTGAACAAGCTTAAATTCAAATGCAACATCGAGAGATTTGAAAAATCACCACAACAAAATGACTACACACAAGATTGTGGTGTTTTTGTATGTTCTTTAATTGAATGTTTGCTAAGAGGAAAAATGATTCCTAGTAGTATTGATGCTGATAAATATAGGGTAAAGATGGCTTAAACATTTATTTTGAAAGGGGATAACAAAAAAACAATGACAAAATTTGTTTGAAAATGTGATAATTAAATGTTTATGTTTATTCCATATTTGTGTTAGTGTATTTTGTTCTGTCATCATAAAATGTTGAGGTTTTTTTGTCCTGGAAAAAATGTGCAAATAGTTATGATGATGCCTGATAAAAATGTTGTTCTGCATAAGACATTTTTTGAATGTTTATGGAATAAACATAAACATTTAATTATCACAAATATGGAATAAACATAAACATTCAAAAATGTATTTTGTTTATGTTTATCACAAATATGGAAAGCATCAACATTTTTTTTTAGCTTTTATTGGTCTTGAATAAACTGTGAAAACAGTCTTGATGCCAAGTCTTGGCATCAACATTTTTGAATTTTTTTTGTCCTTAAAAAACTGTCAAAACAATCCCGATGCCAAGCCTTGGCATCAGCATTTTTTAGTTTTTTTTGTCGTTAAAAAACTGTCAAAACTGTCATGATGCCTAGCCTTGTCATCAACATGTTTTGGTTTTTTTGGCTTGAATAAACTGTCAAAACAGTCCTGATGCCAAGCCTTGACATCAACATTTTTGAATTTTTTTGTCCTTAAAAACTGTCAAAATTGTCCTGATACCAAGCCTTGACATTAACATTTTTGAATTTTTTGGTCCTAAATAAATTGTGAAAACAGTTCTGATGCTAAGTGATCGATGTTTTAATTAATCTTTTTCCTTGCAAGTGGACAAGACTATTATAAAATAGTATTTGAAGCAAGGGTCGAACCCACAGAGACAAGTGATCACGAACAGTGCAATTTATTGATAGCAAATTATTAATCTAAAAGGGGTTTTTATATTTATTCCTATTCTAAACTACTATTTATATTTAGAAGTTTAACTAATTAGCGATAATAAGATATGAAGATCTTATGGTGGGTGGAAATCTAGAATTAAGAATTGGGTTTCACTTGTATCTTCTTTATGTTCAATTCATAATAATTATCATTCAAATTCTTGGGTTCGTTCACTAAAGATAGATATAGTCGTTGAACAATTGGTTCAAACCTCCATCATCCATTTTATATCCTAAGCACAAGAACCGCTCAATCTAGTCGTCACCTAGATTTATGATCTATCTGTCACCAAGATCATGTATGAACCCGGGTCCTAACTTATCACTCTCGTGCATCGATAGGTCCAATTTATTGTGTTGGTGAGCGATTATATGCGACATATCTTTGGACCGAACTCCAATGCAATCCCAAGGTCGTCAAGACAAGCTAAAAGACGGACAAGCACCGCTAGCGTAGTAGCGAGTCCGAGTTGAACCGATGACTCTAAACAGGAATGAAAAGCCATAACGGCAAAACCGAATAACCAAAAACTAAAATCTGCGGAAGCAAATCATAAGTGGGACCAAAGCCTATAATTATAAACTAAGGATTACAAGGCTGAGAGACGACTATCTCTCGACAAATCTACGACTCGCGTGACGCAACATTGCGCACGTACAACAAACCATCGGCAACCTAAGGCCGGCGAAGCAACAAGAATACCAACCTGATAAACGACAACTCAACGGCTATAACATGCCGGAGGGATAAATCAACTAAAGAACAGGATATTCAAATTCTAACAACTAAACCCAAGTCTCACGACTAACGTCGTCGGAGATGACAATAATAACAATAACGGGATGGGTGAGCTAAAGCATGCTCGAAATAACAAGGGAATAACTTCTAAAAGATATAACAGCTCGACTAACGAGTCGGCTACCAAAATAATACAATAACATAATACTAACATAGTCTACCCAAGTAAAGTCTACATAACTTTACAATCGTGTCTCACAATTACAAAATAACTGAATAATAATAAATCCAAGCTAAAAGCCCGGAAGACCACCTTCTAGGAATCACTATCAGAAGCCGCCCGCCGTACTAACGGATCGCATTGCAAAAACTAAGGAAAACAAACACACGAAATGAGTCATAATGACCCAGTAAGTTACTAAATGCAAATGTATGGCATAGCATGTCGTGGCATGGCATAATGCACAATATGTATAAAATCATGGTATCTTTATAGTCTACCAATAATAAACTTGTATCAAGTCATCATGTAACATAAACTTCATAAACCACGTAGCATGTTATCTTTCATATAGGTGCTTATACATAAGCACGCAAAATCAGGAACTGGGCCAAGCCCTTCAATATTCAAGCAGGGTACACCACCTCGGATGATCATAAAGCGGGTTTCAATCCTCAAATGATCATAACTCACCGATTTTCTTTAATGAGTTCAGCGTTACATTCATCCGACTCAGGGATGAGAAATGGGAGCTCGATATCGAGCTAGGAAGCCGCTATCTGAGACCACGTCCCACTATCGGCCAAATAGTGAGGAGAAAGTACCAATGCGGCGATTCATAGCGAATGTTTCCAAAGGCCATGAATCGTCCCATTGCCGACAAAACGACCAAGACGCCAGCTGGACTCAAAATCAAGATGATCAAGTAGATTATTTACTTGTATAAACCAATAAGGACCAAGTTCATCACCAAAGAACTTATTAATTCAAGTAGGTCATAATGCTCTACAAAACCCAATAAACAATGCACATACTTGTACACACTTAACATGTTCAACTAACTTGTAAGTTTAGTTCAAAAACCACATATTGAGGTATTCATAATCCCCAAGTCATCACCAATTTAGGAATAGCATATAAGCTCAACAATTAACAATATGAGGTCCACTATAGTCCTCTACTCAAGATTAAATCGAAGACTACTACTTAGTCTAAGAACCACCACAAATCAAGGCTTAGCTCTAAGCTTCACTTAAAGGCACACCGGACTTAGCCAAAGTCCCGTTCGTCATTTATAGTTGACATCCTCAAGACCCATCTCATGAATGACAAGACTACCCTGTAGTCTAAATCCCGCAAGTACTATCATATGCTCGCGACTAAATTCCTTATAGTGAATTCTTCGAATAACCATTACTAAATAGTACTCGAGGCCATGGGTTGGTCTCTAATACTCCGTGCTTTACAAGCACGCTCTAACAAGTTCCCAATGGGTCTTTATAACATGAGTGTCTCCATTGGACACGACAAGATACTCGGATGCGCACCAACATAAGCAAACGAGGCCCGAACATCGTAGGGTCTCAACCAAAGGCTTGTTATCACATTATTGGCCTTACAATGACTCCGTTGAGTCTTAATTCTACATTCCATTCTTTATGTGTTTCATAGCCCCATAATCAAACATTTCATTCATAATTACTACAAAAATCCCAAAGTTCACTCGGGCTTGATTCCCAAGCCTAACAACTCAAAGACTCATTGTAATCATAACCAAACGAAACCCAAATGTTGTAGGATTTCGACCCGAGTTCTTTAACACAATATTGAACCCATTACGACTCCGTAGAGTCTAAACACTAAGTTTCATTCTTAAACCTTTCATCCATCTCGACATTAATCCTACTTCAACTAACAATAATTTCTCCAATATTTTGGAATTGACTCTCAAGTCTAAAATCCACAATTAATCCCAACATAGATCAAACCCATTTCATAAATCATACAATTTCAATTAAATGTTCCTACTCATACTAACATGTGAGTTCATACACCCAAGCCCCAATCATAGGCATAATTCCACCATGAACCCAAATAGCATAAAGGCATGATTTCTAGCATGCTCAAGCCTAGAAACACAAAATGATGAGTAATCATATACTTCAATAATCATAGGAGTCATCTACAAATACCCCTAACAAGTTCATACTTCAAAAATCCCCAAAAATTGGGCAAACATAGCATACAAGTGTTCATTGCCCACAAATAGCATACAAGTTGTTTTCCTTAGGGCCAATGAACCAAAATCAAAAGAAAGTAACTTACCTAGCTTGAGTGAAAACTCAAGAGAACACAAATCCGATCGGTGAAGTCGTTACGCCGAGGGCTTCAAGAATCCGAAGTTTGAAGGAAATCGGGTGGTCGGATCGCCTTGGATCGAAGAGAGAAGAAGCTAGGGCTCAAGAGTCTCCCATGGAGTCTCTCTCTCTATAATACGTATGTGGGAGAGGAAGAAATGAAATGGTTTTCAGTAAATTGCAAAGGGTTGTGGGTATTTATACCCCCAAAATAAGGAGGGCACAAGGGACATTTCTCAAGTGCAATTAGTGGAGATTAGGGGTAATCAAGCTCTAATTCAACCTTAATTAACTTCTAAATAATGTTAGGACATGTTTAGGGTTAAGTATGAGAGGTTAGGATGGGTTTAGAGGGGGTTTAAGGAGGGTGAATAGGTAAAACACGTCACAACTCAAAACAGGGGAAGAAAAATCCCGTAACAGCTTCTGGGGTTGAGGCGGGCGCCTCACCCCATCCCATGCGGCCGCCTGCCCACTCGCACAAAAGAATACTCTCGGCTTGGGCGGGCGCCTCACCATGCGAGGCGCCTCGGCCCCCTCTCGAACCTCCAAAACTTGGTCTAAACTTGATCTAAATGATCCCAAACTCATGGGCAACCATTCTAAGGTCTAACCCAACTCAAAACAAGTCTAAAACACACCCGAACAACTCCAGAAACAACTCGGGCGAAAGGAAGGGGTGCAACAACGCAACCGGACTGACAACTCGAAATCAAACGAGCAATGAGAGGAGACTTTTAAGGCAAGTCCAAGGGCTAATGAAGAAGCTTAAATACTTCTAGGAAGTTGAATAACAACTAGGGAAATAAGAATCCCAAACGAGAGGCGATTAGGCGACTCGATTCCCGAACTACGCGATAGAGACGAACGCTATCTCCAAAGCTTCCAAAATCATCGATAGGCTTAAGGAACACTTCCAACTTGAAGTCTAACACATCTAAACATGTTAATAAACTATCTTAAAGAGGTCTAGGACCCAAACCGAGGTCACGAACACAAAACGCAAGCAAACCTTCAATCGCGTCGCATTCCGACTATCGTCGGGTCACGACTTGTGACTTTAACAAGTCAACAACTATATGGAGTCTCTTAATAATGTTTTGGTCTTAATATGGTCTCTCAAACATATCTAGGCCCTCTCGCAACCCAGACATACCGCGTCGACAAGTTAAGAAGTGCAAGTAGCACGCAAACCGAGATAATAAGAAGGGCGGGCGTCACACCCTCTCCACCTTAAAAGAATTCGGCCCGAATTCTAAATCATGATTCAAACCACAATACACCAAGTTCAAAACCATCAACCTAGCCTCGAATCCCCGATTCCACCACCACAATATACACGAGGGTCAAACTCTAATAATCCAAATTCAAAAATCTACGAAATCCCAAAATACTCAACGACATCAACATTTACGATTGAAAAGTAACATGACTCATACTTGAGTCGCAAATACACACCGGAATGACAATATGCCAACCAAGTGGGCAAAATCCCCAAACTATAACATGGAAAACATAATCGAGAATATTTCAACATCCATTATCAAACTATTTGTCTCGGGGCACAACATGAAATTCGATCACAAAAGATCCTAAGTTACAAGAATTAATAATTGCCTATGGAGCAATTTACAAACAAATCAAAGATAACCAAATTGGCATTTCAAACTATGCAAATCATACTCGCGATTTCCCTATCGCGGTTAAGAACATACAAGAGCACACGATGCCATGTTTTGAAAATTCTTTCCATCTATGTCCATCCATTTGGTAACGGGTATAGTCAATGTTTAACCTACTCACTACCAATCCTAGTCCACCAACGAACCTCTTTTGATCACCAATTTAGGGTACCGACTAAATTGGATTTCAAAAGCTTTTCGTTGCAAGGATGCGAAGGTTCATGATTAAAAGGGTTCTAAGCATCCTTTAATAGTCTCCTATGCTAAGGAAATGAATGAACATGAATTTATGAGCTGAGAATTTAGTATACTACTATGTAAATGCATCAAGTAGGTGTTTCCTACAACTAATACACGTAACTGAATAAAAATCAAACCAAGTAACAAGGCCTATTACCTTGACAATCAACAATCATAGCTATCACAAAACTCGTGTACCTAGTACACTCGCCAAGATAATTTCTTAATAATCATAACGAGTCGACAAGACTACTAATGCCCGAAATGTCTATACTCCGCAAAACTATCCTTTCTTGAGCTCTAGACCAAGTCTACAACCAATGCACACTACGCATCCTAACACAACGTTAACGTCTCAATACTTGCGGTGAAGCGTTAATCTCTCCCGTGCAGCCGTAATTATCTTCTAACTCGCAACCTTCAACCCTCTCGCCAGTCGAGTGTATATCCTACTCGCATAATAACCCTTAATCGACAATATAGTATAATATTACTTATTATATAAAACATATCTTTATAGAGTATACAAACATCATACCAAACCGATAAGTATCAATAAACAATTCATACTTCATATATATTCTACTTATGGCCCATACATAATCCCAAAAAGAAACCATGACTACACATAACATAGTCTTATATATATATAGACTAAACAAGGATCCATCCACCATGTGCGATTACCTACCGGTAATTTACAAACAAACCATATCATATATCTATCTCACATTGGGGTATTATTCCGATCAAGCAAATAACCAATAATACAATACACCATATAATGTATGTATGAATGCCATGAGCTACCAATTAAAAGCAGCGTACTCATAATAAGGGTAATAGTAGCAACGATATAATTTGCGTATATGTATATACAAGAATATACCTTCTAAATCGGATAGGCCTCAAAACTCATGATAGCCCAGCAGCCACTTGCGACCTCAAACTACAGGCGGTCCACCACATCCTCTTGGAGCCACTTGGATTCTTGCGACTAGTACTCCAGGCCGATTAACCCTCATCTTCGGGCAATCCTTACGAACATGATCACCGCCACAAGCGAAACACTTTCTGCTT